>JAYRBV010000015.1:0-14516 GCA_036023255.1 Mitrocomella polydiademata
CGCTACAATATGCAGATTTTGTCAGAATGACCTCGCTACAATATGCAGATTTTGTCAGAATGACCTCGCTACAATATACAGATTTTGTTGAATCACCTCGCTACAATATGCAGATTTTGTCAGAATGACCTCGCTACAATATGCAGATTTTGTCAGAATAGCCTCGCTACAATATGCAGATTTTGTTGAATGACCTGGCTACAATATGCAGATTTTGTCAGAGCGACCTCGCTACAATATGCAAATTTTGTTGAATGACCTCGCTACAATATGCAGACTTTGTCAGAATCACCTCGCTACAATATGCAGATTTTGTTGAATGACCTCGCTACAATATGCAGATTTTGTCAGAGCGACCTCGCTCGCTACAATATGCAGATTTCTTGTCAAACGTCTATATTGAAACTTGTTATTAAGACTTATTATAACTCGTTAGTATTAAGCTTTTACTAGTTTCGTTGCATATGGTATATAACATTAAACGTATGAATTAATCATTGCCGATTTTCAATTTTTTTTTTTTTTTTTTTTTTCATCTTCTTTTTTAAAAACAGAGCTTACTTATTTGCAATAGATTTTTTTGCACTGTTTAAGACGATAGACAAAATTCTTGAGCAAAAAGAAAGAAATTCAGGAATGACAGTCTGGTCAACCATGGAATCGATTGAGAAGACATTGAAGAAAGAATTTTCTCGGTACCGTTAAATTAGCGCTTATCATTGCTATTTGGTTTCGAATTTAAAGCAGAATTAGTTAAGATTAAATTAGTCGCGAGACTAGTGAGACTCGTACGCATATCTGCAGCATAAATTACAACGACCGTAGCAAAAGAAAACAATCGATTTTGAACTTCTTGGATCTTAACTAAGGTAGTTTACCCGATATACCTTTTCGGGATTTTTTGCCCTTCTAACCTCATGGTCTATCGGCATTTGTTAAAATCAAAGTTGTGAAATACTGCACATGCGCACTTAAAAAAAATCTTGTCTTGAAACTCTGATATTTTATTATTCTTTATTTTTGCTACGCTCTCTGTAATTTCTTTTGCATAGGGGCAAGCTTTTATTGCCGACAGACTATGAGTAGGGATCTAAAGAAACCGTATCGTTAATGTTGGATACAAGTCCTTCTTTCCAAGAGTTTTGCTTACTGAAGGTTTTGTAATAAACATTCCCCTCTTTTAAACGCCACCTAAAAAATCAAAATATTTAATAAACGCCCCGCGCGTCGAAGCATTCGCAGTCGTAAATGTTTGTAAAAAAAACAACCGTGCGGAACTTGCGCAATTTTGAAATCATTGATGTTAGTCTCCAGTTTAACTGTATATAAGGTTTTCCTACAGACCACAGACTAGGGGGGAGGGTTTTATCGCCATTGTAGCTTCAATATTCTCATTACAGTTTTTAAAGCACAATCGACGTTGTTAAATGATAACAGTTTGATAAGAATACGTTTCAAGGACCGGGGTGTTCTGTATGGTACACTGAATGTGAATACGCTAGTAGCCTGGAGACATCCTTTTGGACCGGGGTGTTCTGTATGGTACAGTGAATGTGAATACGCTAGTAGACTGGAGACATCCTTTCGGACCGGGGTGTTCGGTATGGTACACTGAATGTGAATACGCTAGTAGACTGGAGACATCCTTTCGGACCGGGGTGTTCTGTATGGTACACTGAATGTGAATACGCTAGTAGACTGGAGACATCTTTTCGGAAAAATCGGGAAATCGGGATTCCCCGGAACTTTTTATACAAAACTAGAGAACCACAATTTTAGGACACACATAATAAATGGACCGTCAGACGTAAACACTTGCGTTTATAAAAGTATTGCTAGGCAACGTATAAATTTCCAGTAAAGAATGAAACATGCTAACGGCTATGTTTGAAATTTCACCATTCGAAACACAAGAAAGTTGGCGAGGTCAAGGGATTTGTTCCAAAAGTAAACAAAAAACTTTTAAATGAGTGTGTCCTGGTAATATAAACATATGGTCGCATCCATAGTCAGGTGACGTCACACGAGTGACACTCTACACGAGTCACCAACACAAGTGATTTTTTTTCCTTGGAAAAGCAGCCTAGTATTAGTCTACCCGATATACCGTTTTCGGGCCCTCGAGGTGGTTGAATTGGTTTTAAACCGAACTTCAACCAGTGTTGAATGAAATGGGATTTTCTGGTTTTAATTGAGTTGGTTTGTTGGTTTGTGCTGAATGGAATGGACCCTTAATTGTTTAAAGTTTATGTTTGTTTACATAGCTATAATCAAATATATTTTCCTGTGAGTCTCTTTTAGTAGGAAAACCCATAAAAACTGTTTTCCCGTTCCCGTTCCCGTGCCCACTGCCAAAAGGAAAAGTGGAAATCCACCTTAAGAGTAGAGCAAATAAGTCCGAAACGGTATACCGGGTAGACGTATGTGTTCTCGTAAACTTTGTATGGTTGCCAGAGACATTATTCAATCAAATTTCCAGACTGTTCCAGACTTGTCCTTTTGGCAGTGGGCACGGGAACAGGAATAGGAAAACAGTACACTTACAAGTGTTAATAGAATAACAGCAGAGGAGATACACCTAAATTAGTGAAAGATAAGTCAAGGCCACCATAAATGTAGTGCTTTAGGAGGCCCCGCCTTGGTTGGGGCCGACGGGCCAGAAAATTTGAGAAATTGAGTACCCCAGATCATTTAAAACGTCCCAAATCTTGAAAATACAGCATAAAATTGCCTTAAGAAACCAAGGATTAAGGAGTAGAATATCAATAGTAGGCACTTTCTACCTATTGCTTTTAGCAGAAAAAGTCTTGAGAAATATAGCGGTCATAATAAAAGAAGGCATGAATGCTACCAAATAACAAATCAACTACAAGAACAGGAGAGTTGATGTTTAGATTTTGAGAAAAGAAAAATGATTAGTAAAAAAATATTTCACTTTGAAAAGTGGGCCATGAAGTTCGAGGAGGAGAACACCTGCCTGATTTTACAAGAAATGAACATTTCTAAAATAAGATTAAACTATATAAACTTCTGAATATATGAAAAGTAAGACAGTTTACTATATACCTGTTCTGGAAAAATTTAGAATATTAAAGTAGTAGATAGAAACGGTTATGAGAAATAAATTGAAAGTTTACATATGATTGATTGCAATTCAGAGAGAAATACTCAAGATTGTGTCTGAAAAATGTCTGTAAAATCTTTATAAAGCCATTTTCCAGAAACTTTCCAGACCTAGTTGAGCCAATTCCAGACTATTTTCAGACTTGTCCAGACGTGGCAACCCTGTTGTGCATTTATAAAATTGTTAGTATGAATCTTTAGAAATGTTTTTAATTTCTTTCTTCCTTTTAATTAATCGTCTCTCAAAAGAGAATCGAAACACATGTATGTGAATCCATTCCCACGGGAATATTTAGTTTGGAACGTCACATAGACGGGAACCCGTCGTATTTTTTTTGCTCTCATAATATTGCATAAACACTCAAGAAAAAATACTTTTTCCTTCTGATGTCTGAGGAAGGTTTGAAAAAGTGCATGTATTCCAGGCTAAACGCCACACAACTTACATTCGTTGCACGTCCTGTCAATGAAATAATTCAAGTGCTCCAATCAATGGTGCTTGTTCACGGGGAGCAAGATGCGTCATTGTATTGCTTTGTTCTATCAGTGTTATGATGAATTTTTAATTCAACCATAAAAAAGGCTTATCGAGCAAGTCTTTTTTTACAAAAGGTCTTTCAATTCCCGAAAAGAATGAAATAAAGAAAATACATGATTTCTATAAAGATAATAACGATAATTTTACGATACATAAATCTTCGTAAAACTCTTTTGATTTAAGATGACTTAGTTTCAATACAATCACCTGTACTTAAAGAACGTACAGTGTTTCTTAGGAACGTGCAGTGTCTTGTTCCTATGTACAGGTTGATTATATTTCACAGCTGACGATTGTCTAGCCTAAAATCAACAGTCTGAAAATATGATGTTACATTAAAATTGAAAAGACGTGATTAACCTGTATTTCTTGGTTAATTTTACAGGAGTACATAAGAAAACAAACCAGCTTTTTGGACTTTTCTTTTTTACATTTTTGGACCTTTTTTTGGGGGAAACGTTAAAGTATGTGTGGAATTTATCAGGTTTTAATATCTTAATTCTCAACAAAATCTAAATAACAAAACACAGAATAGAAAATTACACAGGCAAAGATTGTAACTGTTTGATTTTGATTGTACAGACTGTACATGGTGATATTTATGTGTGAAAGTTTTATCAGGTTTTAAAACACGCAAACAAAGGTATTAATTCTCAACAAAACTTTTAAATAACGAATCACAGAAAAGAAAATTATATGAAGAGAATAATATGATTTCATCTCGACTGGTGAAAAATAAAGAAGACTAGGCACAAACTAAAACAATACATTAAAAAAAGAGAAACGAAGGGGGGACTGATTACATCTACCAGTGGGAGAACAATTCAAATAATAACAAAGCAATTGGTTCTTCATTAAGAGGTCTTTGTGTTTTTCGATATTTCTTTTAAGTTCCAAATATTAGGGGCTTTCAGGGGAGACAACAAAACCAACAGCAGAATGGGATTTTGATGAAATCTGATTAGGACATTTTTGTTTCTTTTGATGTAAAACAACAATAATAAAAGAAATAAGAATAAAAAGATTGTCAGAGTACGGGGGGGTACGTAAAGTTTGGTCGATTTTATTTATACTATTTGGGGAAAGGTTGCGGAAGGATTTTATTTTTTTTGGAAGCTACAAAAAGAAAAAACTGACAAGGTAGGAGGTTTAATAAATTTTTTTGGTTTGGTTTTTCTCTGGAATGTCTTTTTTTCACTAGTCCTGAGTGATGAACATATTTGTTTTTTCATGTTCAGTACATATTAGGGAAATCTGGATAATTTATTTCGTTCATTTAAAAGAAATAGTAGGAATTAGGAAAGATTAAAAGCTAAAACAGAATATTTGGAATTAAAAAATAAAAAACGGATTTAATAGCAGCTTCTCAAACAGAAAATATTCCATTTAATCAACGGAAAAGCTGTAGCTGTGGAAATCATACCCTCTAACTGTACATTGTGTACTGGATCCCAGACGTTGGGATAGATAAACTGTAGTATAACTTAACGGCTGTAATCCTTCGTGGAAAAGAAAAACATATGAGATTATAACGATTTAAAGCATTCGTAGACTATGTTTGTTTTGACAATTTTGTTATTTTTTTTAGCGAATCTGAAACGTGCTCGAGTACCGTGAACAACGTTCACAGACGAGAATCATTTTGATTGCACAGATAGAAACTTCTATGGGTTCATGTAGAATTATAAAGAATACTTTCAAACCCCCCTTGATTTAATGAAACTTGTAGAGTAAAGTGATGTTAGCTATATTGATATTTCAGGGGGTTAACTTAAGTATTTTATGAGACATGCTGTAAAAGGTGATGCTAAACATATATTTGTCTTTGAAAAAATAATTTTTACTACACCCTTCGATTTTTCAAAAAAATGTAAGATTCAATAAATTTTTGAATTATTTGAAAAATCATATTCCTAAAAATGCTCTGTTAAGAAAAAGTTGCAGCAGTTTGAGTTTTGTTGATACATTCTCTTTAGAGCCACCCTGTATATATAGATTAGGGGAGTAATGCTATGCTCATGTTTTCCTGGAGTACTTGTATGTTTTAAAATACAGTGTTGAGATGGATTAACAGATGGTTTTACTAGGTTTAAAAAAACCTCTACTACAGGATAGCTGGCGACAGCTAGGGATTCTCATGTAAAGTGTGCTGGTCGTAAAACAATAGCGCACAATAGCGGAGATAAATAATTCATTATCTCCTTTATACCCGTGAGACACTAATAAAGTTGTTGTAGGCCCGAGGTCTTTTTTTTCTTCTTCTTCTTCTTCTTCTATTGTCTTGCTGTAGTATATAGTAAATGAATGATTAAGTTGATGTTCATTTTCTTCTCTTGCTTCATAAAGAGATAGCAAAATGAGAAGAAAAGTCCTGGGAACGAGGTTGGGAATAGCTAAATGAACCATGTGTATTGTTCATCGCGGGAATGTTGTAAAACCATATCTTTTTAATTAAGAAACCTGTCACACAGTAGAGATACACAGGTGGCGATATAGTCTCTGTATATAACTCAGGCCCCTACGTATGTCGTAGAAAAGTAAAAAAATAATGAGGAGAGATTATATAAAAAGAAAGAGCCTAGTTCTTTAAGCGGTTGTTGTTGATTCGTGGTCGCATCTTAAATTTCTTGCTAAATGTACTTGAACGATTCTACGTGTCAAAGCAGCAACGGGGTGGTACCGTCTATAGCAGTAGAGGATGAAGGCGGGATGTGCTACAGCGATGGCGAAGAAGAGAAACGAAGGAGCGGAAGTGGCGGGAAAAATCAACAAACCGACCTAACAATTCGCAACAAAAAAATTTCCTCCTTAAGTAATTTGGCAAGCTCTGGAGGCGCGAAGCTACAAGTTCCGGCGAATCTGTCATCGTACGCGGACCAGTCCGGTTCGCTACCATCGAGTTTGAATAAGTTAATGTCTTTCAAACTGCCCTGGTATAAACGCATGAACGATCACGACATCGCTAATACTTCATCTTCTTCTTTCGACTGTATAGGGCGTGAATTTCGGAGTGAATCTCACCGACGTTGGAGTGTAGCCACGCAGAAAATCAAAAATATTCTAGCCGTCAACGATGCGCTGAACTACAACAAGAGCCGAGCGCGCGAACGTGAAAGGAGTATGTCCATCGAACAAAAATCACACTTTCTAGATAAGTTTAGCACGACGCGGGACCGTCGTTTCTCGGGCGCCAGTTTTGACTTACGTCGTCGGCCCGATCCGAACCATCTGACGGACGGCGCTTCGAACATTAGCTCCATCGAGCTGCGGGATATTCTCAACGAGATCAAAGACTCCAAATCGAACATCTCCAATTGCGGTGATTACTTCCAGGAGCGTGGAAGTTATAGGTTTTTACAAATACTTTTCGAGCCCTATAGCACGTTTATATATATTTGGTCATGGATTGTAATCTTGGCTATACACTATAACACTTGGGTTATTATATTGCGCATAGCCTTCCCAGCGGCCCAGGAAAATCATACGGCCATGTGGTTCCTTCTTGACTATACAGCAGACTTGATATACATCATTGACGTGCTCGTCTCATCGCGAATGTCGTTTCTTGAGAACGGAATCTACGTGGAGAGTGTTAAGAGAGTGACGTTCAAATATTTCAAATCCACACACTTCATACTAGACCTGCTGAGTTTGTTACCGCTAGACTTGCTTTACTTAATTTTTTCAATCAACCCTGCACTCAGGATCCCTAGGCTCATCAAATTCTTCAAAGTCTTTCAAGGTAAAAAACTGATCGAGTCGATGACGAATTTTCCGAACGCGGTGCGAGGTGTTTTCTGGCTACACATAATGTTCCTTCTGATGCATTGGAACAGCTGCTTCTTCTACATCATCTCTAAGATGGAGGGCTTCGGTTTCAACAAATGGGTGTATCCCCAATTGGACGGCAAGCACACCCAGTTGCTTCACCGCTATATGAAATGCATGTACTGGTCGACTTTAGTGTTAACGACGATCGGGGAAGAAAGTCAGCCGGTGACCACAGTTGAGTATGTTCGTCGTTCCACTACAGGGTGGCTCAGAGAAAATACTGTTTCATATATATATGGTATAACTCAAAAGATGAGTCATTAAAAGAACTCTTTAAAATAGTTCTATTGTTTTACGACTACTTTTATAACAGAATTTCAAAAGACAGTATTTTTTGTGAACCACCCTGTATCTTTTATAGTATACAGCGTGTCCAAAATAAATGTATTTCATATTAAATGATGATCATTTTCGCTTGGTTGGACATCTTGAAAAAGTTCAAGAAACTCGATGGTTTTTTAAAGTGTTAAAACTAATTACTGTCTCTTTGTTTAAAACATAAAATTGATCATTTTTTTCAAACGTTATGTAATAGTAATCGTATGACGTCGAGTACAATTAACAATAAATTGTACGAGTTATAACACAAAGTGTGAAATTCTACGAGTCCGCTAGGACGACTACAATTTAAATTAAATTGTACTCCTCTTAGCCAATCAGATCGCTGTAATTTTGTACACCTCATGATTATTTCAGAAAATCAAAAACTAAGGTCTCGCAATAACGAATAACGAAAATCCAGCGATAACATCCAGCGATAACAAAATATGTCTGAACGCAGGAGGAGTGTTTTCGTTGAAATATTGCGTGTCGGATCAAAACACTCCTCCAACAAAAGTTTTATGAGTAAATTTTCCGGCTGAAACAGCTCTCTGATTAAGAAAAGAAAACTATGATACATCGTCGATCTTTCATAAGAGAACTAATTTTTTACATAATTTGATTTTGAAGTATGATAAGCAAATCCGCATTGATTTCAATGAAAAAGAATTACGCGAGTTTTTCGCACACACTTTACTCCATTTCCGCGTATGTCTAATTCCACCCACACTCAATCAGTTTCAATCGAGGTCATTTTAAAAGAGAAACAACATAGAAGAACCATTTTGTTGGGAAAATATTGAATATTGTTTTGTTTTTTTTACAGATATTTATATATGATAGTCTGTTACATCACTGGTATTTTCATCTTTGCCACCATAGTCGGTAAGTTGGTTCTTCTATACCAAACTTTTTCATAAGAAAGAGAGTTTAGCGGGGTCTCTTAACCATTATGGTGCCTGACGCTAAATGAGAAACCCTCACTTAACTTTGTCACGGAAAATTGGAGAACTGGAATAAGATTCGAACTCGTGACTTTCGCATCACTAGTTTCTTTTATTGAGTTACTACTGGTTTCTTTCCTTATCAAATTGATTTCGTTTTTACGAAAGCGAGCACGGTGGTTCAAATTCATAAACTGATGATTACATCTATAAACTTCACAAATGTTTAGTCTCCGTACTAAATAGATTTTTTTATATATATTTTTTAATTTTTGTTGTTGACTATAGGACAAGCTGGAAATGTCATCCAAAATATGAACGCGAGCCGGATGGAATTTGAGAGACAAAGAGTAAGAAGCGTTAACAAAATATGATCTAGAATTTTGAATATTGAACACACTGACAATGCAAAAGTCTTTTACAGACCAGTGCAGCGGTAATTCGTTTGACATGAAAAGCAGAGGTGAAATGTTAGCGTATTCTAGAAAGTCTCGATAACCCAACAGCCTCGATAACCCAACAATCAAGACTAATTTAATTTATTTGCGCATAAGTTTTGGCTTTGTTTCGTTATTTTATTATCACTCCAAAACCCTACATACATGTGCAAGTTTCTTGAATAGCGATTGCGACGTACAAAAGCCAAATTGGAAAACACAAGGAAATACGCATATAATAGTAACCTTTTGAACATGAAATAATTTGAATTGATTCTTCTTTGTTTATGAAAGCTGCGGTGTAAACTAAGCTCGAGCAGGTTTCTTGAAAGTTAAAAACAATTTTGTGACTCTGATAAAAAAAATGACCCCAAACCGCAGAAACATTTCTTACGTCACCACCTTATTGTGAATCGCAAAAGAATATGGTTCTTTATAAAAAAAGATCACAACTTTTAAAAGAATTAACTTAACGGAAGTTCGGAGAGTCATTCGCATCAAATTTACATGTTTCCATTCCATTTCTTTCTCTCTTTCTCTTTTACTGTTTATACACCATTTTTAACGCTCAAAAGGCACGGGCAAAGAGTTCTATGCCATTCACTTCTATGCCATTTCTATCAAAAACATATTATGATCCTTTGAAAAACTAATCCTAGCAAAAACAAAACTTGATTTTGTGGAGAACTAATATGGAGTGTGACCGAGTCCATTGTTTAATTCTATTGTGAATAGTATAATTTTTTGTGGGTCACACTGTATATAAAGAAAGTCTTATATGCTAAGGCCCAAGACTTCAGAAAGATTGACTTTGTTTTCCCAGGACAACACGATGCAGTATATGAAAAAACACAACGTTCCGACACACTTACAAAAGAGAGTCAGACTGTGGTACGATTATACATATTCTAGGTAAGCTCAATGTAAACTTCACATGAAAATGGAATTATTTTTATAGCCTGCCCCTCGAATTCACACAGTATTTCCCTAATTGTTTTTTTCGCACATGCTTATACAGAACATAATCAAACTAATGCTAGATCAGAGAATGGGACGGGTGTTTTGTCAATTATTTATCCATTTATCCATACCCTAAAAGCCATCCAATGTTTTTGACTGAGTATACAATACTTTTGTTTTACCCCCTAAAACAAATATTGCAACCAATACATATGCTTAATCTTAGAGGACGATTTAACGGGGGTGATGACATTAACGAGGTGACTATGCTGCCGGATAAGATGAAAACAGAACTAGCATTACACGTTCATTTGGAAACACTAAGAAAGGTATGCAAAACCATCATACTACCTTAAAGAGAAACACTTTAAATTTCACACACATTGTACAGGGCGTGTCAGAAAAAATATAACGGTTCAGTATAATTACTATTGTTAAAAATAGCATTTTTCTGAGACACCCTGTATAAGCTTCTTTCTTTTCCAAAAGGTATCATTCCTACAAAAGTGCCAGCCAGAGTTCCTGCATGATCTGGTCCTTAAAATGAAGCTTCATATATTCACACCCGGAGATTTTATCATTCGAAAGGGAGAGATCGCCAGGGAAATGTACGTGATTAGCGATGGAATGGCAGAAGTTGTCAGGTAATTCAAGCGTTTTTTTTTTGGTAGATGAAAAATTGTTATGTTGATATAGTGCACCAATGTAACGCAGAACTGACCATCAACAAGCTTTATGTGGGGAGCGATACGGCACGTAGTAACTTTACCGATAAAATAGATCCTTCTTCTACCAAACACGCCTCATTTCGTGCATGGGTTTTATAAGTTCAGCGCGACTATTTAAGTTTCGTTTCTTTCGTTTTATAGTGATAGTGGACGTGTTTTAAAGTTGCTTCGAGCCGGTGATTTCTTCGGCGAAATTGGATTACTCAGTTTGAGTGCTGGTCAAAACAGGTTAGTCCAAATCAGATTTGTTTATTAGTAGGCTGCAATAATTTATTAGAACTACTTTTCAAAAAAAAAACGTAGCTATTTGCTTAGTACTGTCAGTCACATAAAATTACGCTAAGTAAAAAAGAATTCAAACGTTTATAAAGATTTTCATTGTCTGCGAATTGGTTTTCGCTTATAAAATCTCAGTGTAAACACAAGCCGGTATGGGTGGTGTTTCTCAATGGCAAAATCACAATTTTCTCTTAGCAATATTTCTTTTGTTTAAGTTTTGTTTAAAGGTAGATTCTTCTTGGTGCTAACTGTATATCCTCGCCTACAAAGGTTTTTTTTAATACTGTCCGTATTATTAGCCTCATTATAAATTAATTATTTACCTTTGACATTGCAGACGAACAGCAGACGTGAGATCATGTGGCTACATAGAATTATTCGTACTCAGCAAAGAAGATGTCATGTCATCCATCAGAGATTATCCCGAGGCGCAGCGGATTCTCGCTAAACACGGTCGGAAGCGATTGGCCCTCGGCTCAATAGCAGCTGTCGGGCCGCGCGACGAAACTACTTCGGGCAGTCAATCCGATAGTGAAATCGAACTGAAAATTACGCGGCCCGACTCGGAAACTTCGTGCAGATCTTTATTCGAGAGTGCCATCGTCGAGAACAATAACATTGCTATCAGGAAAAATTCTCATACTAAAATAGATATCAAAGACCGTGGGGGTGATATAACTGAGGAGGTTAACGACACCACAACCCCTACACATAAATTTCTGACATCTCCAAGGAACAGCGTATTTTTGGACACTCCTCATCACAAGTCGTTATCCATGGTTCAATTGCGTGCTTCTGTCAGCTCTCAAGGGAATGTAATAGGGCCGGCAACATCATTGAAGAGTCTACATAGTCCTTCGTTAGCGGCAAACTTTTCGCGTAGGTTCTCACGTAGTAAAAGTCGTAAATCAACATTGCGAAGCAAAACTCCGTCCCCCAACTTCTCGAGTGACGAAGACGGCGACTCCAAGAACTTTTCCGAACGCTTGTTGAATCCGCGTGTCAAAAACAACATGCGTCGCAGCAACTCCGATATGCAACGCAGACCGAAGAAAGCGGAAAACAGTAACAGACGCGGCGTGTTCAGCGACGGAGAAAGTAAGAGCTATCAGTGGAACTTGTCTTTGCAGAAAACATATTCTTCTCCGTCGTCAACTAGTCAACACTCGAACAAATCAAAACTGAGAAGGCAACTCGCCACCGATTCCAGAGTCACCACCACCGATGAGGAGCTCTTCTTACGCTCGATGAAAAAGCTATACCTGGAAACCACCAAACATTTCAAAAAGAAAACGGTGAGTGTGCTAGCCATATAGAAAAGTGACGAGTCCTCTTCTGTTAATACGGTACACGCCATCAATTACTATAAAAAGATGTATAGTCAGCCCTAGTCTGATTCACAGACACGCGACACGGTAAAAATACGTCCCATTGGATGCAAAACAGACTAATTCAGCCCTCTCATGCATTGACTTACGTAATTAATTATACCTTGTTTCACCATTTTTCTTTTCCAACCTTTGATGACGTTTGTAATGACATGTCAGAGAAAATAAAAAAAGTACACTTGGTCATTAGTCGAATGACTTTGAAGTGCTTTACTTTTAAATTGTTTTCCGAATCCCCAGAGGAAGAGACAGACATTTTCCGAATCTCCAGAGGAAGAGACAGACATTTTCCGAATCCCAAGAGGAAGAGACAGACATTTTACATTTATTCTTGATAAGCTTACGAAGATCGCTGACAGTAGCTAGACCCGTGGAAAACATGACTTGGCCGTGGGACCTCAGATCTCAAAGGAACTGGCCACTGTCAGCAATTTTCGCCGGTTCTTCTCGTCTCAGTACATTTTATTCTTCTACTATTTTTGTTTCTTCTAACAACAGCACTCACAAGTAAAACGCCTAAAAAGAAAACTCACAACCATGGAACAAACGTACATGGATAATTTCGTGGAAAAAGAGAAACTGGCACACGAGCGCGAAAAAGAACTTAAAAAGGAGCTCTTCTCTGCAGAGGATCAACTATACAACGTCAACAAACAGCTCCAACAAAAAGAGGAAGAGTTGAAAATAAAGGAGGAGATCATACGAAGGCAATTGGTGGATGGCCTGTCGGTGGGGGAGCGACAAGTCGATGAACAAGGTAGAAAATATCAACGTACCACCAATAATCGAGCGGTAAGGCATACCCCTACTATACACATAGTACTAGTCTTGATCCCTCTTAAACAACTTTTTAGAACTTTATATTGAGAACAAAAGAGTTGAGCCGATTCCCGTGTGTCGTATTTCATTTCCCCTCGATTTCCCGTTATTCCTGTAGAGCGACTTATCAAGTCTACTATACACCAAATCAACCTTATGTCTGTGCCATTTTGATTTTTGTCTTTTGGACAAGCGTAAACAAAAGTACCTGGATGTAAAAAAATGCCATTGGGACTTCATGCCGTACAACATATAATGATGTTCTGTGGGCAGCAAAATGAATATGCAGACGCGGACACAATAAATTGTACGACAGGAAGTTCCACCGCTCAAACGGCGGACGGGGGCGGGATTGATTGTTTTATCACCGCCAGGGAAGGAACTTCTACAACAACAAAAAAACACGCGCATTTTATTTCTAAAAATACGGGAAATCGGAATTCTTGGGAATTCTCAGATCTCTGATCTATGTCTTTTAATAGAATTATCAGTTGCTTTTCAAACAAATGTTTTTACTTTTATCTCTTGTTCGTCATAGATCCATATTTGACGACAGTCTTAAGAATGGAATGAAGAATGGAGAAAGGGAAAGTAAGAAGATAAGTAAAGCACTTTCCATGCGTGGGCAACCAAAACCTATTTCTAGTGCTAGCTGTTCATAAATAGAGAGCGAGAAAAAGAGGAGAGAGAAATGATGGTCATATTATCATGTAGAAAAAATTTGTAAAATGAAAAAAATTATAAATACGATATTTTATCTTTGTATGATAGAAACATTTTAAATGGTTTAATATATCCCTCTTTAAACTAACCCAAAATTGAAATATCTGCGTCTTTTATAATTTCTATTTTTAAATAAACGTGGGTTGTTGAGAATAAGATGACGTCATAAGGGGACGACAGATGCAGGGCGTAGGGGTCAACAGAGTTACTTCACCCCAATAGTTAACAAATAACTCAAGATGACTGTTGATCATAACAATGTTTACAATAGATAATTCGAAACCAATCAGAATGCACACCGTGGGAAACCCTAAATCCAAAATCTATGTACTCAAAATTTACCCATGCATATGAGTTAGAATAACTCTAGTTAATTGCATAAAGTCGCATTGCTCCCAGGCTAATGTTTTTGATACTTTGGCTCT
>JAYRBV010000126.1:0-14501 GCA_036023255.1 Mitrocomella polydiademata
GTTCATTTTAAAATAAGATGTTCTCTTATGTTGATATATCGTCACAGCGTATTACGTTTAAAAAGGCGACTATACTCTTTTGGCTTATCGCTTATGCATCAATGGAATTCACTGATGTGATTCTGGATGACGTCACCAAAGAAAATTATCCAAACCGTGACTATTATAGGAAGATAGAAAATACAAACTTTAAATACACCCGTAGTAAATGGAATCACGCAGTCAAGCCTCGTTCTCAGAGTAAAAAAGGGGTGTGTGAGCTTCTTTAATTTTTAATTCTTATTTTATTTATTTTCATGTTTCAATAGAGGACTTCAAAAGTTTTCTTGAGAGATGAAATCAATTCTTATATTCTTGTATTCAGCAAAATGATGGTTATTTTTGGGTTTTAGAATTCCTTAGTAGTTTTTTTGTTTTTTTTCTGTGGAAATGTTGGTTATAAACCAAAATCTATTGATGAGAGATTTTGCTATACTATCCAATTTTCAAAGATTATCGTTATGATTAGATTGGGAACAGCACACTATCAAACAAAAGAAAAAATTTAATTTTTTTAATGAGATCATCAAACAAAACAAAAAATTATCGTGATTACCAAAAGAAGGATGATTTGTTGTCAATTGTGTTTTTTTGTGCAAACGGTGCTTAATTACAGGATAGGAAATTGTTATACTTACGCGCGTTTCTCATCAATGAGTTTTTATCTCGTGGGTGAATTGGTGTAGTTGGCACATTTTTAATGGAGTGGGAATTGTAGTCATTTATTGCCACACTTTATAATTTTGGGTTGCTGGATGTGTATGTGTATGTGTTGAACAATTTTTTGTGTGTTTATAAATGTATACGATGGAGTTAAGAATCGCCTGCTTTTATTGCTACAATTTAATTCAGATTGCTATACAGTGCATTTGTGAATGATTAATGCTGCTTGAGATAAATGCGAAGTTTTTAATGGTCAAGGGGAGATCTGTACATTATACAGTCATTTATGACAAAGTGGAGGACAAGAACAAATTTTGTTTTGTACGATCGATACATAGGCTAACATGGTTTTTTCGTGGACACCATGTATACGTGATATCATGTCCTTTTTAACGTCATCCCGTATTATGTTGTATGGGTTTGTCTATTGACAAATTGGATTTTTTAATTTAAGATCAGCATATTATAGTTTGTTGTGTTTTTGTTGTTGTTGGTATCAATTATTTTGATGAGTACGTCTTTGAGATCGTGGTCATGCGCGATTGTGTTCGGCAGAGTTTGCATGAACGTGTAGCCTGTAATTTGTTATGCATCTATATTTATAACGGAAAGAAGACTCGATGTCACTGAAGGCTGGATCAAAACAGCCCATGATTTCATCCAACATTTAATTAAAATAGCATGAAATAGCGTATGTGCCATTTGATACAAATGATACAAATACCCTTCTGCACTTTGATGCTGAATAAAATTGTTGCAATTATTGTTGTGTTTATTCTTGCTCGACGAAGGGAAGCTCGTTATGTCAAACAGAAAGGAAATTATATATAAACGAGGTTGATATTTTTAGTTTAGTGCTTTAGATAACAGTAGTAAACACCAGCATAACAACACTATTGACGTTACCATGTGCTGCTTTTTTTGTAGTAGGTTATAAGAGTATAGTTCTTCGAAAGATGTATTTCTTGATATATAGTTTTAAGTGTCAATCGTAATCTCTCAAGAAAGTTTAAAAGAACTATGGGTAAGAGCATTTTTTTCATTTGTGCGAAAACGATAGGTTGTTTTAGATTATTACAAATAATTGAACCTGAAACAACTTTATGCTATATTGAAGTTTGTTTGCTGGTTTTGCAGTTGTTTTTTCTAGGCATGCCACGCAGTATACTGCTGTAGATAATACTCCTCCATCGTAACTTTTCGTGGCTACTTCCCAAGGGATTTGCCAGCGTATCTGCAGTCACCACTTTTTCTTATTGCGTTGCCGTTTTAGTGTTGCGTTAACTGCTCTAAACCACTATTGTGCGAAGATAAGTTCTATTAATAAAAGCTACAATATGTTTCTCTTCTACGTATTGTGGTATACATCTCAAAGTTATCAGAAGTTAGCTTAGCTTCTATAGAATAACAGTGATGAAATACATTCGAGAAATGAAACTAAAAGAAAATAGAGGGGGAGGAAAAATATGTAGTCGTCATCTGTCATTGACAAGGTGTGTTTGCAGTCAATATTGATTTAAGTCATCCTATATTCCTGTGATGCCCGCAAACAAATTTTGAAAGTAAATACTTGTGTATAAAGCTTTTGCGTGCTATGTTTTCAAATTGTTGTGGCTATATACTTGTGTTGAATGCTATTCGTCGTCGTCATTGTAGTAATTATACAAGGGTGTATAAGGAGAGGGGAAGGTCCACCTTAATTTAGATGATTTGCAGATAAATGCAGATGGATTTGCACGCAGTGCGTATGTCACAAAGATTATTGCTTTTAGTACTTGAAACAATACAACATTTTCATTTCTTTTATTTAATTTTCAAAATATTTTTTATTTTGCGTGGGTGATGTTTAGTTTCAGTTTTTGACATTCTGGTCTGTAAAATACATTTTGGTAGGAAAATACAGACTGGAAAACTGAAAAAACTTCTTTCTTTTTTTCTTCTTCTTAAAGTCGATTTTATTATAGGTTTAGCATCTTCTCCCTTGATCCTTTAAAATTTACGCCCTTGGCTTTAACATTTACCTCCTTGCCCTAGGCAATAATAATAGCTTCCATGAGTTCCATTTTTATATGAGCTTCAAAATTGATTATCAGTACTGCTGGTTTTTTTCATTTTGTTCATAAGTACATGGCTTACTGTACACGATAGCTGACTTTTACTTTTGTTTGTCCAACAATGCTACCAAAACCGGTCAAACACTTATAAGAAAACTTGAGTGAAGTACTTCCTATTGGTACAGCTATCATGCAGTATTCTCTACTTTGACCTGTTTTAATGATTTTTCCGGCTCCTTACCAGATCTCTGTAAACTTGACTGGTCGCAGATTTAAATGAAATTCCTAAATCCATCTGTTTTTATGTATGTAATATTTTGACAGCGCTATTATAAGTAGGCTGGGTTTACATGATCGTGCTTTTTAATCTTAGATGTTTGCAAATAAATATTAATACTTTAAAAAGATTCACTGACAGTGTAAAGGCAAAGGTAGTAGGAAAGAAACAAACTTTCTTTGCGGCATTCAACATTAATTGTTAGAAACATGGTTTGCGAGCTTTTGATCACCATACCTGAAGAATCTAACATTCTGCTGAAGCCTGGTGGCCAATTCTTGAGAGGTATAAAACTTGTTTTTTATTTACTGCTTACAAGGAAGGGTTTATTCATGACGAGCACTGCCTTGTATAATAGAAACCGTCCTGCGTTTTTTTTAATACTTTTTGGCATTCTGTGGTTCCTCACTTGATTTTTAAAGAGACCTTTTCATGCTGAACATTACAGTATGTGATATATAATAAGATATCACACTGGGTGCAGTACCTCAAAGCCCCTGCAGAATGGAACCACCGCTTACGCTAATATAATTTCAAAAAATTCACTTGGTAACTCGAAGTACCTTTTGAAATTCGAGTTATGTGTAATACATATTAAATGATTGATTGACTGACAAAAATAAACATATATATATATATATATATATATTAACAAGGAATTTGATATTAATCAATGGTTTCTTTTCTAAAGGCCGAATTTCAGTATGGCGTCCTTATTCCGTAAAATGTAAACAAAAAACAAATCATTTCAACAAAAAGACTTAGATTTCGCACTTGAAGCGAGTCAGTGGTTGATACGTAAAACGAACCACTCCTTTTGTCTGTAAAGAGACAAGATTTAATGGTTTTCCCTTTTCAGCAACAAATAAGTATTCATGGCATCAAATAAATGCCCTATATCCTCTTTACATAACGATCTCTCGATAATAGATCTGTTATTAATGCGACCAACATATATTATTACGTTATAGTAATCTCATTAAGAATGCTAAGTCGAGGAATGAAATCTTATCTCAAATGACCTCTTCTTTATAAGCCCTTCGTCTCAAGGAATAAGGGAGCGAGGTTGATATGTTCCTTTGTTATGAGAACATAAGGGGATAAGGGTCTCGACTCAAAAAATATAACATAATATGAAATGAAGAAAAAACTGTGTGGTTGACACGCAGTCACGCTATCTACCAAGCGAAAACCAAACCAAGAGTTTGGTTGTGTGTGCTTTTGTTTTGCGCGACCTTTGATAAAATTTGATGCTTAACTCCGTTTTGTTACGATGGATGATGTAACCCGTTGTATCGCATAAGTTCCGTTGCTATTTTCTTTCTTGCGCGTGTGTATATAGTAATTAGAGATCGAGTTCCATACGAACAAAAAGATGGTCAAAACAAAAACAATTCTTGCAGCAACTTATTGCAAATTATTAAGAAAGAAAGAAAGAAAGAGAAAATAAAATGTGCAAGAGTTGAATTCAGACAACAGTCTCTGTGTGCTTGTGTACTCGAAGTCGTTGGAATCATTTCTTATTTTGTGTTCTGCTTGTTTTACTAGCGCATATCTCAATGACGCATCCGAACCTTCAGATCGAAAGTCAAAAATCCGCCACGCAACAACAACAAAGCTTGGACTCACCTGAACCGAAAAAAACCTTACCAATGGCTGTGGACAGTGTCGAGCAGGTGAAGCCATGCAACTGCGGGACTGCACCCGAAGCAAGCAAGCAAGTCAAACCGTCATCAAAGATCTCTATGAGCTACGCGAAACTGAAACGAGACCGGCGTAAATCCAAGTCGAAAAGTCGCAAGAATTTGGACCGTAAAAACAAACAACTGTTGGCGAAAGTCGAAGATCCGTCGTCGCTGCCGGCCGAACAGGGCTCTTGGTTACTGAGGCTTTTCGAGTCGAAACTGTTTGATATGCCGATTGCAATCTCGTACATGTTCAATTCGAAGGAGAGTGGTGTGCTGGCGTACTTAGGAAACAAACTTTTTGTAAGTAGCAGAAAAGAGTTTATGGCCTACTCGTTTGTGAAAGTTTAGAAAACATATTTGTCACAAAACCTCAGATTCCAAGCAAACGTTGTTTTCTGACTACTGTAAAGACCTTATTGTGTCGTTTGATATAAAGAAGGGACGAAAGAAAACGTATCTCCTCCCTTGTCGCTAACGAGACCTGCTACCTTGGTAACAGTACATTGACTGTTCTCTTTTTGTCCTTTGTTTAGAATTTCACGGACCAAGAAGTTGACATGTATCTTCCAGAATTAATGTAAGTTGTTTCATATAATTTCTTGCTCTACGAATTCTTGATTTGTTATTATCCCCCTCCTAGTTTCTTGCTTGAAATGTAGACTTTATTCTTTTTAAAGAAATAACGGTAATGCTAATGATATAGGCACATGTAGGCCTCTCTCCTTGTAATCTTAATGAGCTCGTTAAGCCCACAATATCATTTACAACAACCTACTTATGAGTGTTTACGTAAGACGGTTTTTTATATTCTGTTACCGCACGCGATATAAATTGATCGTGATGCCTTTTATAATCTCTCACTGTGCTATTCAGGGATCTTACAAGATGCACTTAAAATAATCTCAGCTTTGACCAACTAGAGCGAGATTTGACAGAACCCCATTTCCAAACATTGCAATTATCAGCCACAAACTCGGCTTTGTATAACTGCTAAAAAACAAGCAGTTTTCCAACCTGATTTGTTTTTCCTCGGCGGAAATCTTCTTATCTTGGAGCGATTGTTAGCGATCTTTAATACTATAAAATTATGATTGAAGATTGTACATAAAGCGTTCTTGGGAATTCGCTATCTCTACTCTCTATGATATTTACCCTTCATTTTCTCCTTTAGACACATGTATCTACACATGGACGAACTCTCAGACTATATTTTCCCTTACCTTGCACTTCGGGCCAAGAATCACACCGTATTCAGTTTACGCGCGGCTTGGATACTCCACTCTGAACTCAATCTGGGTGAATTGGATGTTGAAGAGGTCAAGAAGGGTAAAAAATTACGGCAGGTCATTACGGAAGAACAAACCAAAGTTCACAGGTTAGTTTATATAAATTTTACTAGGGGGCATCAACTTGGATCATTTATCAATGCAAAAATGTGAACAGAGTGCCCCAGAAAATTTAAGACTGCATTTATTTGCTAATTGTTGCCTGGATGCTTCGGGTGTATGAAACAATATACTTATTTTGTAATCTTACATGTTCCGATTGCAAACTGTAATTTTTTTTTATTCTTCTACAGGCCACAACTTATAACGAAAACCCCGGCAAAGAAATCTCACAAACGCTCGAAATCGGAAGCTCTCATAGGAACCATCACCGATCGTGCCTCGTTTTTCGATACGTCCGTCACTCACAGTCAGTCGACCGAAAATATAGGACAGGAGAACTTTAAGATGGGACTGGCGTTCGGAAAGTGTCCTCAACACTTGCTATGCGGCGACATCAAAGTCAACAGTACCGTGACGCCGATGCACAAGACGTCATTTTCGAGTGATTTGAAACAATTGACAAACGAAACGGACGATCAAGAGGATATTAGCCAATGTTGTTGTTGGCAGGTATGATTCGTCTGTTTAAATCACTTTTATTTACCAAATATTAGACCTCTCGAAATACCGTTTGTACATTATTTTCCTCCGTCCTAAGATCAATATCTGTTTCAAGAAATAATTTGCACGTGCTCCTATCGTCTCAAAGGGTGTTTGCACTTTCATGGCAAATTGTTTGTTGCTCCCATGAGACTCAATTACACAAAGGAATACGATCTTGGTGATAGGAATCTCTCTATATATAGCGGTATTTCTTAGGTAATTACTTAGGCATAAGCATTCTTTTGATAACAAACCAAACATGACCATGTCCATCAACAAAGTTACACTGTTTTCAAATTTGAGCATATTCTAGCTGCTCAAAAGCATGAAAATACAAAATTTTGTTTCCACCGTTTTTTGAATTGCTAAGATAAGTTGTTCTTTTTAGACTATAATAAGACTTTGTCGAAACCAAACAAACAATTTAACTAGTACCCAACCGCTTCACTATACGACAGCCTCTTTCTCTTTTCTCGGAAATCATATATATCAATTTCTATTCCAGGTTCCGTTATATGTCGCTGAACAGGAGTTCATCAAAGCTCTCATGGATATCGGACAACGAATGAAGGGATTACCGACCAAACAACAGAAAGGTATAAAGACAGAAACCATCTCTATTTCAACAGTATTGGGACAAATAATTGTCAACGTAGACTTGTCTGAAAATACATTCAATTGGGCAAAAAAAAAATTATCGTTTTTCCAAGATTTTAGAGGCTATTAAAAAGACCCGTTTTTGTTGGAATAATTATTGTAACTTTTATCTTTTTTCATCTAGTTCAAAGGCTATGTGCAGAGTTATCGTTATTGAATTTAAATCTACCGGCCAAAGTGTTTGTTCCATTCGACGATACGTTTCCTCACCACGTCGTTCGCATACCTCACAATGCAGCTGTCGTACTAAATTCCAAAGAAAAGGTAAGAAACGTGGTTTTTTAAAGATTGTACAGGGTGTACCAGAACAAAAAAGTTCAACAGACTTGTATGCTTTATAACTGAATTTTTCAGTTTACGTAAATTAGAACTGTGAAAGAAAAATTAGTATAAAGATTTAAATTTGGTATAAAGACTCTTTTTTTATATCAATTTTGCAGGCACCTTACATAATTTACATCGAAGTTCTGGCCCACAACGTGGAGGAAGATCTAGAATTACAAGAACAGTACCATGAAAATCTTTTGGCTGACCACTATCGAAGTATGGGTGAAAATACACCAGCATTGAATAATGGACTTGATCGATCAAGGTGAGATTAAAAAGCTTCTGTTCTACTATTCGCATAATAAAGGAGGTAGCATGATGTGAATTTGGCCTTTTCATCATGTTTTCTCAAGATTTTATTTTTATTCTAATGTATTTTACTTTGAAGGTCTGACGACAACATCGGTGCTTTCGATTGTGGATACTCGCCGGAAAGTAGTGAATACGACGGAACGTTATCGGTTAGTTATAGTCTATACTAATTTGATAGCGTGCCTAGTGTTTTATTTTCGTATGTGTTTATTAACTGTCATTGTTGTTATTTTGTTATCTTACTCGGGAACATAAACAAAATACTATGAATAAACAAAGATTTTCAGACCGTTTTCCAAAGACTTTTACAGAGTGTCCATAAATGATTCGAACTATGTATGAAATTAATCACCTTGATACCCTGTTAATCTATGTACTGAAAGGAGGTTGTTGTTTTCCTCGTCCTCTACCATGACCGTACTAGATATCTTGACCGTTCTTCATTTATATCACTTTGCATTCAAGCGGTACTAATCACGCTATTTGATGCAATTAGATTAAATCCGAATCTTTGTCTCTAAAAATAGGTCTCTGCATTTCGTTTTAACTTTTTTTTTTACTTTGCGTTGTAGGTCGGAGAGGCTGATGATGTCAGTGAGTCACAATCCACGACAACTGGAAGTAGCGAAATCCCGTCTGAAGAAATTGAGGAAATTGAAGAAAAAG
The DNA here is from genome assembly GCA_036023255.1 of Mitrocomella polydiademata. Taxonomy (NCBI): domain Eukaryota; kingdom Metazoa; phylum Cnidaria; class Hydrozoa; order Leptothecata; family Mitrocomidae; genus Mitrocomella; species Mitrocomella polydiademata. The sequence goes on from JAYRBV010000126.1 coordinate 8,615, forward strand.
TAAGCCTTTTTCCCTCTCTTTCTTTTTCAAAAATGGTTTGGTGGTATAGCGCATTCGGTTTGTAGCAAGGTAAAAAGTTCATGCCCTACTCCGAGACATTGAATGTTGTGCTCTCTTCGGAGCCCTCCACTAGTTTCTGTGACAGACTGCGATGAAAATCCAACATGTAGGTTTTGAATTAAATTTTCACCATTTCTTCATAGGAAACATATATATCGGCAATCGATGTACGGATGAGGCTAAAAGATTCCGTGTCCGCACCAAAAGCTTTGTTTATGGTCAGAGATCCGGAAGACCCTTCCGGTTAGTATGTCTATCACTTGGATACTAGTTGCATTCTTTTTTTCGTTCATTTTCATTTCCTCTGTATCAGAAATACTACGGCTATTTGGATGCAGTAGATTATTGAGAGTTAGTTCACTGGATATTTATTTAATTTGTGAATTATTTATATTGAGCTAATTTAGACCGCATACTAAACACCGTCTTTCTGTGTTTTAGCTTCAGCCTTAAAGGAGCCGTGGGTGGAGAAGGTTCAACGTATACGACGCATGTCCCCTTACGGTCACCTACCTAACTGGAGGCTCATTCCAGCAATCGTGAAGACTGGCGATGACTTACGACAAGAATGTTTGGCCTACCAACTGCTGAGGCAATTCCAGGTGCGATATTTTTTCTGAAAATAATTACCCAGGATAATCTCTATTTGCTGTACTGTTATTAATGATGCTCCAGTCATTTAGAACATCAAAGTCTTTGTTTGGAGAACCGAGACAAGTTTCATCAAAAGCCTTGTTTTTCTAAGCAAGTTTTCGAAAGTTCTCACTGCCGGGGTATCAAACTGTTTACATGAGCTCCCGTCATAGTGACTTTATCCTGGTACAATAAATAAAAGTGCACGAAAAAGTCCTTCAAGCTAATTTTTTTCTTTGCTATTTCTCTAGGCGATATTCCAACAGGAAAGGGTACCTCTATGGATACGACCGTATGCTGTATTGGTCGCCTCAGCAGACGGAGGGTTGGTTGAACCCATTGTCAACGCAATTTCTGTCCACCAGATTAAGAAGCAAAGTAAAATGTCACTACGAGACTACTTTATTAACGTAAGGGTGATTGATGAATTTCTTTTTTTTATGTTTTACACTCTATCCCAGTAGGCAATTCGTCAAAAACCCACTTTGTAGGAGAGTGTTTTCTATTGAAACGCAAGACGTAATGAATGCAATTTCAATAGAAAACACACTCCTGCGTGGAAGTTATTTAGTGATTTTGCCGGCTGGGATGAAAGTTGTTGGGTTCAGTAAATCTATATATTTTATCTATATAAACCTCGAAAACTTCAAATCTCAATATTTCAATCAGCATTCCGGTGCTATTACTACTCACTTCTCTTTTTACAACTGAAAGGGAAATTGATGTACCCTGTATTTATTTTTTATTGTTAACCTACGGGTAATATTCAAAACTCTCACAATGAAAGAGAGCGTTTAACAAACTAGGTTTAATTAGAAAAATTGATTTGAGTCACATTCTGAGCATGCTTGACATTCCAGAGAAATTCCGGAAAAATTCCTTGGCGTAGAGAGCCATCTGATATTAATTGAGCAGTGATGGCGACAGCTACGATAAATAATTTGGTGAATTATAAGCGGATTTTGATAAAGATTGTTTCTTCTTTTATCTCAGGAATTTGGCGAACCCACGACGGAAGAATTTCTAACAGCTCAAAAGAATTTTGTGGAGAGTTGTGCAGGGTATTGTCTCCTCTGCTACATCATCCAAGTTAAAGATAGGTAAGACTCAACATAACGCCCGCTCTCAGGAGCCTTGTAGAACACCTTCCAAATACTTTTTTTTAATTTTTTTAATTTTTGGTTTACGCATTAATTGTGGGTTTGGTTAAGATTGCCGATAAATTATTTGATTAAAGTCTCACGAAGTTAATGTCTAGGAGTGTTTTCTATTAACTGAACACGCAATATTTACACGCCGTACAAATAGAAAAATATTCCTCTACTTTAAATTTGTAACGAATTTCTGGGCTGGGATAGTTTTCCGTTCTTATTTTTGTAATAACCCCATATTTTTATCATTTTCTTTTTCAGGCATAACAATAATATTTTGGTGGACTCCGACGGTCACATCATCCACATCGATTTCGGTTTCATCCTATCAAGTTCGCCAGGGAAAAATCTTGGTTTCGAAAATTCACCCTTCAAATTAACTGATGAATTCGTCGACGTAAGCTTTTATTGATCTTATTTTTCAAGTTGGCCTCTGTTTCCAAAATTCGCCACTTAAAAGCTTGTCCCAGATTGATGCTTGTTGGAAATTTTCCTTTCCAGCAAATGAATGATTTGGTATGTGATTTAGCTTTTCAGCGAACTGATGAATTGAATTCCCTTTCATATAGTAAAACATATCTATTAACTCATATCTAATTTCTTTAGGTAATGGACGGCCCAGACAGCGATATGTACAACTATTTCAAAATCCTCATTCTGCAAGGCTTCGTGGCTGCCCGTAAAAACATGGACCGGGTTCTACAAGTTGTCGAAATTTTCAAGACAGGTAAATATTCTTTGTTGAGAACATTTGTGTTCTACACGGGATTAATACTTGTAGAATGTTTACTAAACAGACGTTGTCTAGTAAACAGACTGTTTTTTGTTGTTTTTTCGTCACCGAGTTTTACATCTGTTGACATTTCCGAGAGTCAATGCCACTCCTACTTTGTTGATGTTGTTAGTGACGTTGCATATGCGATCCCTTTAATCAGATTAGAAGTTCATTTTTCATATAAACGTCACTTTTCTTTTCAATGTGGACTAATGCCAGGAAATTTTTTAAATCAGCTGTTTTTTTCTTTCTCTACTGTGACGTACCAAAGGATCATAGCGTGAATCAAAAAAAAGTTTGGTCTCTGTGAAAATGTGAACAGTGATAACAGACTATTTTATATACTTTTTTAAGGTTATCAGCCAACTAAAATTTAGTTCCCTAATCAACAGAGACTTTTTATGAAAATGTATTTATTCATTATGACATCACAACATTCCCACAGAGTCCGGAGGTTTTTAGTCTATATATAGGACTGTATCTGAAAGGTACATAATGAGCCAGCCAGCATATAATCACATATCTCCGGAGAAATATCCCAATTAACACATGTTTCTCTCTTTTCTCCTCTTGTAGGTTCACAGCTTCCATGTTTTGCACAGGGTGTCTCCACCATCGAACTAATGCGGGAACGGTTTCATATGAACTTAACTGAAGACCAACTCGCTAGGCATGTTACTAAATTAATAGACGATAGCGTCCAATCGCTGACGACGCGGCTGTACGATAGTTTCCAGTACTTTACGAACGGTATCTTATAGCAGTAGCAGTTTATATACTGAATCGATATAAATATAGTCCAGAATTCTTATAATATTATAGGTAGCTAATTATTCTAATTAAAAAAAAAAATTGTTATAATTTAAAAAAATTGTTATAATTTATAAACAAGACCTTGTAAAGAGTCAGTTCGCTCCGGTTTGCTCCTAACTACAAATATCAGACTTGGGGTCTGCGATAATTCATCGTCTAAACAAGTTAAAGGAGGTTAAGATCAACTTGGTTCTCCGTCGTGCGTCATAGCTGTTCAACGTTTACTTTATTTTATAACAAAAATTGTAAATATAACCCCCCCCCCCCCCCTTGTAAGTTTCTTACAACTAAAGTTTTTCTTCGTATGAAATCAAAGAATGCAAAATGCAAAGTCTGGTTCATACTCGCATTGCAGTAAGTTAAGTTGCAGTAAGTACCCATTGCTCTTCTATGTGTCAGTTTCTACCCGGTATACCGTTTCGGGCTTATATCGGGTAGACTGTCCCAGCATTTGCTATAAAGAATATGAATCAGGCATAAAAAGAGAATACGGACATTATTCGAGGTAAACAGTCGCGGTTTTCACGTAATGTTAGTTCGACATATCGTACATTTCGGTCCACGAGTTCGTTGCTCTCTTTGTTTATCTTTATCAAAAATAGATTAACGACTGATCGTGAATTGAAACGCGAATTGTATCATGTGTTTATTTGTATTTCTTGGATAACATTTTTTTAAGTTCACCCAACTTGGTTTTTTTATACTGTATACTATACATATCCTTATGAATATATTATAGAGATGTAGAACTTAAATGATAATGTGGAATGATACAGCTTTTCTTTTTTTTTTAATTCAGAAACATGACTCCGAGAAATTTCGATCTTGGTAAGCGCAATGAACACGCATAAAAGTTGAATAATACATTTCCCCTTACCTTCTTAATAAATGAATAATTAAGTTGCTCCAGTATTTTCGGGGTGTTTATTTTTTCAAAATTGTGGGGCAAAAAATAGAAAAAAGAACTATATCATTTCATATTTCATACCATAGAAAAGTATAGAATTATCTTGTTTAAAATTTGATATTTTTTTGTTAATTCTTTAGTCCTTTTTTAAACTTGTTATATATAAAGTATTTGACAGTTACGATTTTTTTTGGAAAGAAAAGCGAGGTTGCCAAGGTAACTATACGTTCTTGTTTTTGGTTTTAAGCTTCTTCGGAAATCTTGGAAAATGGTATCAAGAGATGGAACTACCAAACACACATTAGTTTTGTTTATTATAACATCCAAATTTGTGCTCTTAATAATTTCAAACTGGTAAATACTATTAAATAATGTCAAAACTATTCAAAATGCCGAATAATCATAAAGATTTTCAAATCAAGGATCTTTAAAAATTTCAGTTGATGTTTATTAGTATGCTCTAACTTTGTAAGCCTTGTCATTGCTTTGGTTTCTACAGGCGCATTGTCCTCACAAAAAAAGATAATCTATTTTTCTATGTACTATTTTGTTATCGCTAGAATTAGGTTGATTGGGATTGCAGCTTAGTTTAATACTAATACGCTTATCAGATTGCCGTAGCTTGCTCCACTCCAATTCACAAGTCACCACAAGTAAACAAGAGTGTAAAAAACATCAATAGGTTGTTACGGACACTAGTCGTCACAATTTTAGTGCTTCGTCGTACTTTCCTATTGATTAGTTTTTCGACGGGCGAGCATTCCAAATTGGCGTGCTGCCCTCTTATCATTAGACTAGCTTGCTAGCCTGTTGTTATGCCGTATCTGTGTATACATAACAACTGTTACTAAACTGACCTGTAAATAGTACGGCACGGGAAAAAATACAAATCTTGGAGAATGTTTTGATTCATCCCTTTTTTTTAAATGGGCAAATGGTAAGGCAAGTACACAAAGTGGTATAGAGAGCAGCCTAGGTCTTTCAAGCGCTTCTTAAACCTTATCCGAATTAGGATTAACGGCAACATCTGTAGCAGAATTTACGGCACCACGACGAGGGAATTATTTTTGGCGTTTCTGTGAATTTTAGAGTTTTAGAAAGGAAAGGAAAGGTTTGTTTGATTGTTTATCCCCTCACTAATGTAAGGATACACAAGTCACACAAAAACTTAGTCTGATTTGCGTATGCATTGCCATTGCGAAAACGGAGTTGTCTTAATGTGTTTTTATTTAGATTTACACATGAACAAGTTTTAAAAAGCTACTTTTCATTTCAATATTGCCTTCTTAAACTGTTCCTTATTTAGATGTACTTTGGTATTTTTTGCTCTATACTATTTCATAACAAGTAATCAAAACCAGTCGTTTAGACAATTGACAGATTGTTCATCGCATATAATTCTTAAATTCTATATATCTGCAAAAAATGCTGAGTCAGCATTAACTTTTTGACCGTTAATATCTCTTAATTAAGATGCCAAAAATTAGCAAACAATACCATTTTGTAAAAACTATTCAAGTTCTATCAACTCTAGTTACTTAAAACATA
>JAYRBV010000237.1:0-14501 GCA_036023255.1 Mitrocomella polydiademata
CCCCGTACACGTACGGGGGTGTACGGGTGTGTAATGAAGAAATCTAATTAAAAAAGTCCCCCGTACACCCCATACAAACCGCCGAATGTACAGGGGTCGCCCAGGGTTGTCAAAATTTTGCGGTTTTTGCTAAAATCTGCAAAATTAAATTCCTGCAAAAATTTTCAAAATCAGCCGTCCGCGAAATTAAATTCCGCAAAATTTTCCAAAATTAAAAAAAAAATCATCTAGATATATACAAATACCATCATTCAACAAACAAATCCCCCCAAAAAATCCCAGTGTGGAAATGATTGATGTAACTTCTACGCCGGAGGTATAAGCAAGAGTATTATCGTCTACGCCAAGACACCAATATAAAAATTTTCACCACTCGCCAACAAAACTTTTCAATACACCAGACGTCAAGTTGGTCAAAAACCTGATCCCTGATTCCAGATCGCTGTAAGAGTTGACTGCGCGGAAAATTTTAAGGCGGGCAAAATTTCCCGATTTCTCCGATTTCTTTCCGAAAAGAGTTCCCCGATTCCCCGATTACAAGTTCCAAATACCAATACGCCAACTAAATGTTTGAGTCCACGCCTGATATATCTGGCGTATAGTACATCATTTCCAGACTGGAAAAAATCCAAGAATTTACCCTCCGCGAAATTAAATTCCGCGAAATTAAATTGTTGCGGCCATCCGCGAAATTAAATTCCCGCAAAAATTTCTTCCTTTACAGTTAAGGTAGCTTTAAACCTTATTCTGCCTAGCTAGGGTCCCCCTCCCGATTTCTTTTCTATTATAACTTTTTTCTATATATAAATGCAATTAAAATGAAACTTTTTCACTTAGTTCAAAATCTTATTATATACAGTAGGCACTTTCCCACAAATTTTAGGCCCCATACTTTATACAGTCAATTATTAGCAATACTTTGAAGTATTGCTAAGAATTGACTGTATAAGGTGTGGGGCCATGTTAAACTGCAGGAAAGTTTGAAAGTTGAAAATACACTTTTTTGTGGTGTCAATTGTATGCATTCTGTTCATTTTAAGAAAATTCAACTAGGTATGGCGGGGTTGTATAGGGGGGATTTATAGTTTTAATTAGACTCTGAAAACCCGTACACCTTTACAAATTATAGGGTTGGTCCAGGGTTGTATATAAATGTATTGCATTATTAAGTTAATTAGTATCTGATTACAGTATATGCTTTGTTTATTTTAATGTTTTGATAATCAGACAGTAGGGTACTGAAGAGTGAGTGTAAATCAATTTTCCTGAGATCACATTTTGTTTTGCTGGTTGTTTTAGTTTATCTGGAGGAAGTTTCCCGAAAGGATGATTTACTTATTCTTCTCCACATCTTCAATCCTCCTCCGCCACCTGCAATGTCTTCCAAAGGTTTGTTTGATTTATATTATGATGGCATGATAATTTATGTTGAAATAATTTTATCAGTAAATATTTTGTGAGTAATTCCACTGAAACTTTATTTGCAGGAAAAATATCTCATATGGGTGTAGGAATGTCTCATGAGGAACACAGCCATCCTTTTGGACATGATTTCTTCCTTAGTGGTAAGTACCTACAGTCACAGAAAACTTCTTGTATAGGGGTATTGCATTTCGCCGCGAGTGCCAAAAATTGGGATATTTTTATGGGAAGTTTGTATGGCAAAAACAGGATTTTTAAGTTTTTGAACTTTTATTGAATTTGGGGGTCTAAATACAAATTTTTGGGAAAAAAGAAATATACATATAGAAAGTATACTGAAATGATCAGCTGGCGAGATTCGTTGACAGTGGCCAAATCTGTAGAAAATCTACGGACCTGGTGGAACTCGAACACACAACAGGAGGCTATTGCTCTACCACTGAGCTACCGGTCCATGTGGATCGGTAAGCTCAGCTGCTACTAGGTAGAACTGGAAGTGAATTCACCTTTTTAACGACTAGTCAACTAACGAGTCATCCAACTCGACAAGGTGTGAAAGTGTTGGTGTCCACCAACTACTACGTTCACAGGAAACCAGGGTATGCCAGCAAGAACACTCAATACAAATCATTGTTTATGGTAAAACCGATATGTGTTGGTTGTTGAAATAACTATCATAAGTCTTTGAAATTTAAGCGTAGTTTTATAAAAGCCATGTATCATGTACTGTATCAGACATCTGTGGGAGAAATTTTATTACAGTTTCCACTTTTTTTTCTTATGAAAAAAAATATCTCCTTTGCTAAATACCCTCTATACGAGAGGTTTTCTGTGACTGACCAACCTCAAGTGCATTAAATTTTTCTCTTGGTTTTATAAGAATTATATTAATGAATCTTCAATGCTATCGGCCATTGGCTGTTACAAAAAAAAAAAATTGTTTGTCGAAAGCCCCTAACTGATAATTGAGAAAAAGATAGCAGAGTACTTTTCCTGGATATATTTTAAGACCTTTTTTAGAATTAGAATTTATGATATTCAGATACATTTAGTACATATTCAGGTATTTGACAAAATCTTTAAAATGAAGGCTTTAAAAATTTAAAAGATTTGTACAGAGAGCATCCACATAGTACGCATGCACCAAGAGAGGGGGGGGGAGGGGGTTATGTAAAAGTGTAGGTTTAAAATTAAAATTAAATATTTTGTGTACGTACTATGGAAAGGAAACAAAATCAACGAAAGTAGTTATTTTATTTCCCTCTACTTTAAAATAAATCAAGAAACTTTTCGAATTCTTTTAGACCCAAGTAGTAAACATTGGATTGCATGGCGACAGTCTGTTGAAGAGAAAGTTGATAGTTTAAAGAAACATTTAGCTGAATTTGAGGTCAAGTGTAAAGAAAACAAGATTGCGTGTCATACTGTCCTTCATTCTGGTGTTCCAGGAGAGTCCATCTGTGAAATTGCAACTGAACGTGAAGTCAATCTCGTTATTCTTGGTTCTCGTGGTTTGAATAAATTACGCAGAACATTTTTAGGTTCTGTGAGTGATTATGTTATTCATAATATTGGCAAGCCAGTCACAGTTGTACCGCCACCCAAAGAAAAATAATCTGATTGATCAATTTGAGGAACAACTGTCTTCATATCTTTGAATGCTACCATTTTTTGAATTTTAAAATATTGAATTGTATATGATTTCATAAACACTATCTTTTGTCAAGTACATAGGTTAACGTATAAATACCATAGTCCTACAAAAACTAATACACAACTCTGTGATTTCCCTTTTTTTATGTCAAATTTATCTATTTTAAATTCAAAGTGAGATTTATCATTACTATATACCGTTTGCAATTCAAAACACCTCTTTTTGGTATTATTGTTAAAGGTGTTTTAGTATAGTAATTATTTTGTTTTAAGATTGAATTATTTATTTTATTATAGCCTTTCATTTGTACACTAGTGTGAATATATGCAAAAAACAATTGATATGATGAAAGTAGACATTTTTCTTGTGGCTTTTTGTGTATTTTAATATCTATTATTATCATGTCCTTTTTATGATACTTTTTTGTTGCCTGCCATTTTTTTAATGTGTCAGCTTTACACAGTAGCAGATCTTATATTTTGCTAAATTTATATTATTGAGGTAAAAAAAAAAAAATTATCTCTTTCCAAAAAGAGCCAAATGTTTTTATAAGAAGAATGTGTTTTTGTTAAGATAGCAACTGAATGCCTACCAGAAGTGACATAAGAATGTTTTGAAAATCTGTCAACAATGATCTCTTTGCGGTTTGTTCTGTATGGTTCTTTATTAATCTTTTTGAATAATTTCACCTAGCAAACAAAAACTGACATGAGTGATAAAGATCTCGCAGAATTCCTCAAAAAAATAGATGATGTTGGTAAGAATATAAGAATATCTTATTATAAATGTTGGGACAAAGTGGAGAGGTACTACCTTATTACACGAAATTAACGCGGGTAACCAAATAACGCGCACTAACACTCACATTTTAGTTTCGGCTGTTTAAAAAATACCCTAAAAAGTATTTAAAAGTGTGTGAAAATAGCGCAAGTTTTTTTTAACGCGTGACATTAATTAAGGCCGGGGAAATTTACGCGAACTGATAATTAACAGGGCTTTAATTAACGCGAATTTTCCAATTCGCGTTAATTTCGTGTAATAAGGTAGTTTCACATGTTTATGTATTATTATGATAGAGAAATAAAGAAAATAATCTTTTTATCTTCAGGTTCTCTGATTCAAGACCTCAACACAGACGAAGAAGACCAAAGAGATGAAGCAATGAAAAAAGCTGACAACTATTTGGAAAAAATTGGAGCCAAAGAAAGTAGAGGCTCAAGCAGAACTGTGATTAATAAATATAAAGATGAAGAAAAGGTAAGTCCAATTCTTATGGACGCAACACCCAGCACTAAAGGATTCCTAAAGCTTGTATGCAGGACACTGCAGGAATTCTTTAAAACTGAAGAGTGATTTTGGATGGATAAATATCCAAAAATAGTTATAATAATAATGAGTAAAAGTAATGATATCTTATAATGGAGCCTTCCATTTTGTCACGTATGCAAAGTTTTACAGGCTATTAGCTCAATTTATTATCCATGTCCTCTCAAGAGAAAACATTCATTTGTTTAATGAAAAAGAAATCCACTTGTTTTTTGGGAATAGGATTTTGGATTATTCTAATTCATTATATACTTGTTTTTAATGCCAAACTAAAATTCTTTTAATACTATATATTGTACAACAAAATGCTTATCTTGTCTTTTCTTTTCCAGAATGAATTACATAAAGAGATGAGTCCCGGTTCGTAATATAAATTTATTTTTTAACAAAGCATTTCAATAATTCAATAGTAGTTTTCGAATTTTTCTCTTCTACATAATCTAAAAGGCCGACCCGGACCATAAGAAAAGGCGGACCCTGGACCCCTTGGAAAAAGGCGGACCCACCTATAATTTGAAAATTTCAAAATTTTCAAAAAACTTTTAAATTCTAAATTTCAAAATTCAAATTGGTTTGGAACTTAATTATTTTTGGAAAATTGTATTGTATTGTGGTTCTGTTTTGAGCTCATGGTGTACTTAGTACTTAGAGTTTATAGGCAAGAAAGTGTTGAGTTTAGAATCTGAGCTACAATCATGGTCAATGATTATGAAACAGGCCTTTTTAACCACTACATTCCTCTATCTGTTGGTGTAAATTAGTATATGTGTTTTTTTTATTACATTTACTATGTAAAACTAACATAAAATAAATTGGAAAATAAAAAAAATAAAAAATATATTCTTCTTCAATTTTCCCTGTCTCAAAGTTGAGACACAAATCTAACTTTCAACACTGAGACAGGGAAAGGGGAAATTTCCAAGCCTAGCCTATAAGATTACTGTTTCATAAATCATTGTCCATGATTGTAATTCCTACCCTGTACCTGTACCATTTTTCTAGTTATACTGTACAACAGAGAGAAAATGAAAAAAAATGTGTTTTTAAAATTTCTAAATTTTTTGTTTGAATTATTAATCAGGTTTTTTTTTTAAATTAACAATTTAGATTTTTTTATGAAAATCTAGAATTTTTTGGAATTCTTTTAAAAATTTTAAAAATTTGAATTTTTTTTGAAATTTTCATAAATGGGTCCGCCTTTTTCTAACAGTGTCCAACAGGGTCCGCCTTTTCTTAGGGTCCGGGTCCGGGTCCGGGTCCGCCTTTTAGATTATGCCTGCCTACATAAAAAGCAATTCTTATTTTTTTATGGATTTCTTTCTGACATTATAGATAATTTCAAAGAAGCTATCGAGAAGGATGCGAAGGAGCGCTCAGAACGAAAGAAAGAGAATTTTCAAACTAGTACACGTTATAAGGAGAATGGGAATGAAGCGTTCAAAAATGCCCAATATTCTGATTCTTTGGATTGGTATAGTAAAGCTATCACTTTGTCACCAGATCAAGTGGCCTATTATTCAAACAGAGCTCAAGCAAGTTTGGATCACCCTTTTTCTTCTAAATATTTATTTCTTTGTAAATCATTTTAAAAGTCTCGGGTATCCCGAAAAAATGAACTTTCTCATTTTGGCTTCATATTTTTATAATGAAAAAATTAGGCCTTAAAAAGTTAAACGGCCAAGTTATAGACATTTTAGTGTTCTGTATTTTGTGAAATACAAGCGTTTCTCTTTGAATTTGTTGTAATATATTACACTAGCTGGTTCCCAGCGTCGCAATAAAACCCGAACGCACGCCCTTCGGGCTTTCCTAAACAAAAAAAAAAAAAAAAAAACATTTTGGTGGAAGAACATTTTGCAAAAAATTTTTTTTACATGAATGGAGGAATCATGGAGGAATGAAAAAAAAAAATTTTAGCACGGGAATTTTCAACTATGAACACATTTTAACAGATTTATCAACTAAACGAAATTACACTTTTATTAAAATACTAGTGTTATTAAAATCAGAAACAAAACTGTGAATCAGCTAGCCTGCCTCTTAAAATGCACGTTAAAATGTATAGCTACTGTGACGTAATTGAGCTAATTATATGATTGCGTTATCATTAGTTTCTATATAGAAAAAATAACATTATTTTGCAAAACAAAAATTGAAACAAGGCTTTTTTCAAAATAGTTGCATTTTGCGCAGTTTGAATATTTTTTTTCTGGTGTTTTCGCTAAAATGTGCCTAAATAGTTGGTGCAACTGAAAATTATCGGAAGATTTTTCTAAAGCTCAATTTCCTGTTTTACCTTTGTGGAAAAAAACTGCTTATAAAATCGCCGAAAAGGCACTAATTCTTGAATAATTCAGTAAATGTTTGTTTACAAAAATTTTCCACAATTTACTTTTTAGAATACCTCTTTTGGTACACTTTTGTAAAGTTTGAGAAAAAATTATTTGAACTCTGCAAAATGCAACTACGTTGAAATTCAAAAGTGACCCCTCTTTGCTTCACTGTTCTTCCTTTTCATCTTGATTTGAGAATGCGTAATTACAAAAATAAGAAACTTTCAGAAAATATACAACAATGTATCATGTTCATTTATTTTTGATGAAATATGTCACATTGAAAATGAGAAATTTCAAAATATTTCGGGATACCCGAGACCTTAAATTGTTTGTGGTTATGTATTGCAGTTAATTCAAATTATCTAATTAGGCCATGATAATATGATTGACTCTCTGCTTAGCGTAAAACGTGCCCATGGTTATTTTTGTTGCGCATTTAAGGATATTTTGTGTAAATTGGGCACGAAACAATTTCTCTTCTTTTCAATCCAATAAAACCTGTTGCATTTTTTTCCTTGAAATCAGAGGGGATGGTTGTCACAACCTCTCATCCCCCTCATGCCCAAATGTTTGTCAGAGGAGGCGTATGAAGGTTATTTTTCTTTTTAAAAAAAGCGTGCGCATCAAATATTTTTATCAAATAAAACGCATCCAGCATGAAAGTTTTTGTCGTTTTAAACAGACGATCAACTTATCATGAAGAGTCTACCCACAAAGTATATTCTTAGCAAAAACGATAATTTGGCTCCCCGTTTATGTACTTATACCCTGTAACCCACACTGTACATACGTACGCACACACTCTACGTACGTACGTACGCACACACTCTACGTACGTACGCACACACTCTACGTACGCACACATTCTACGTACGTACGCACACATTCTCAGAACTGAATGTAAGCCTTTCCAAGTTAATAACAGGTCAATCAATCTTTTATTCTTTTAGACGCACATAAAGCTTAATAAATTTGAAAATGCTATTGCAGATTGTGACATCGGAATGAAGGTATGATTTTCTTGGGTGACGTCCATTAAATAGCCTTATTTTCTCTTTTGCTGCTTCATTTTTATTCGAAAACCTATCTATCCATCCCTATAATAAAGTAGAATTTGGAAAAATGATTAAGTTAAAATATTAAAATTCTCTTGCTATAATTTACTTATAAAATACATTGAACATTGAACTAATCAAAATAGTTGAACTCCTCTTCTTTCGTTTTTCCCTTTTTGCCTGGGCACCCTTTGAAGTTCAAGTTTTTTAACGTTAACGTCAACGAAAGAATGCCGACGTAAAATTTGGACTTTCACACTTACGTCGGCCGACGTGAATTTCAAAAGCTGCTGGACTACTACAGTTCGACGTGAATTTCAAAAGCTACTGGACTACTACAGTTGTTTGAGATACTCCATTGCTCTTTGTTTTCCTTCAAAGTATTGCGCAAATAGAAAAATAACTTCTTCTCTTACAGTTAGACAAGTCATTTGTGAAACTCCATGTTCATAAGGGAAGAGCTTTGATGTACCTTAACAGATTTGATGAGGTGAGTCCACAAGCTTATGTTTTGCTTTGCTGAAAAAGTTAGCCTTACCTTTAAAATATCTTCAAGTGACTACCTAATCGTTAAGTTCGTTAACAATAAAGTTTCTTTTCAATCGTTACGCACTTAACTATTTTCTTGTTTTGCTGAAAGCGATTATATTTTTGGATGGCTTGGTCCAAAAGCTGTAAATTTCGCGGAATTTATTTTTGTGATTTTGTGATTGGACTATCTAGTATGAAATTCCGAAATAGTAATACAAGAATAATTCTTGTATTACTATTGAATTTCAACACAACATAAAGAATTTTTATGAATTAAATTTTAAAATCGCGAGAATACAAGGAGGTACCAGGAAATTTCGTACCCGTGTTCTTGTGAGTAACTGAATAAATTTATGTCATAGTCTCATTAGCGCCTTTTGCTCAGATAACTAGATATTTGGAGAGTTTTTAACCTTCAATCAAATTGATCACACTCTCCGCGATAGTTTTAGTAGACAGCCAGGATGACGAATATGAAACGAAATCGTTTCAATTCCTAATCCTCGCACAGTACGCATTACACAGCTCATAAAGAAAAAGTTTGAAAAGATGCAGCGCATCTAAAAACTGTTTTGGTTAACCCTGGGCCTCCCACCTACATTGTACATTGTACTCCCACATTTCTTGGGAAATCTCCCCAACTCAGCACACCTTCTGCTTCGAAGAAAATAAAGTGAAAAGTTCCACTTACCGAGATATTTAAAAAATTAACGTCCGACAATATTTCGTGAGGATAAAGAAAGGGTAACTAAAACAATGTTTGTATTTACCTGATAAATCAAATCTGAAATTATCTTCATTCATGTCTCACTTAAGCGAATTTATCAGTTGACAAGAACAAAAATCTTTGGTCACTAAATGAAAGTTCAATCTAGCCAAAAGAATTCCGCTGAAATTTGATAAGAGAAAGTCCAGGTACAATTTTCTCACTTTGCAAGAGTCTCGTTTAGCAGGGATCCCATCTGACAAGAGTGTAGTCAATGTGTAGTCAAATATTATTTCCATATTTATGATCTTTCTCCTTTTCAATTTTTTTAGGCACTGGAAAGCTTCAACTACTTGCTTAGGATTGACAAAAAACACAAGAATTTAGTGTCAGGTATTACTGCGGCTATTGTACGGTCAAATTGCTAAAAAGTTGTTTTCTTCTAAAGTTAAAAAAAATTGTTCAAAACCACTTGAAAATACTCAGGGGTGTTTTTCTATTGGTACTGTCCGCAATAATGTGAGTTTTTATCATTTTACCGGCTTTGGTTTTCTCATGTCTAAAAGTGAATTCAGAAGTGTATGATGTATGAGCCATATATTGTTGGTATTTCATAATATGTTTAGACTACATTTCCGAAGTTCAAAAGAAGAAGGAAGAACATCAGCGAGAAAAAGAGGTAGAACCCTTCACCAGATTACAACGTAGGAGTGTGTACGTGTGCAACGGAGGAGGGATAAATTTGGAATCAATGTAACGAGTATTGAGAAAAGAGGACTAGTCTTTTCTGAATTGGCAAAAGGATTTATGATTAGTTTTTGCACTTAATTAGACGTTCCCGATGTGCGTAAAATATAACACGGGGGAAATTACGTTCAAATGATATTCTGCTATGACTGGTACTTAAACCACGCCTGTGCAGTCGAGTGGTTAAGACGCTAGGATCGTTAACTATTGGTTGGGGGGGTTCAAGTTCGCCACCGGACACAGTGACGAGGAAAGCCCCCTCGTTGCTAATTTCCATTGGTTCTATTGTAGTTGTTTTACAGCGTAGGTAGAACCCTCGTTGATAACAGTTTACTTAATACTGAAGAGGCTTGAATGATAATGAATAACTAGAGTTCTACAATGTCATCATTCTTTTCAGGCAAATAATTTGCTAGAACAAGGTGATGAAGCAACTGTTAAAATAAAAGAAAACATATACAGACTAAGAAAAGGTTCAAGCGAACATCTGATCGATAGCTTGAATCAATTAAAGATATGTATTTCTTCAGGTAATGATAACTTTTTACTACAAAAGATATCTGACAGAATGTAAACACATCTATTTTTAGCGTTCAAAAGTCTCATTTTTGTCGGGAATAATTGAGGCACTTTTTTGTCTTCGGCTTCGTTCTTCCAAACTTTTTTAAGAGAGTTTACTACGGGAAACCTTGGTGTTTATATTCATTTCTCTTATTGATATGCATGTTTCTTAGAATCTCAACGAACGGTTTTTAGACAGTTGAAAGGCTTCAATATATTTCACGAAAATGCTGCATTAAAGAGGTATGACATGTTTGTTGTTGTTGTTGTTATTGTTTCAATGGTTGTCACGGGATTTCCGATATTTTTGGGGTTGGTTTAGTTTTGGCGTATATCATGTATTTGCTTGGAACTTGATGCGTCGTTTTAAAGAGCGAATTTTAAAGTTCACTTTTCGGAAAAATTTAATTAATCTGTGATGAAATCTGTTATTTTAGGCTAAGTGTTATTCTTCATCTCCTTTTCAGGATGGAAGCTTCAAAGGATTTGCCGTTGAAAATCAAAAACATTGAATTACTTTCAGCTGTTATTTTGGATGATGGTATGTTAATCATTAGCCTATACCAGACTTTTCACGTACCGTCGTACAGCTGTTTAGTATGTACTAGTAATCTCGTGTTTTGAGGGTGATTTATAATCTCGTGTTTTTTTATGGTGAGTTGGGAACAATCAACCCGGGGTTTTTAGCAAAATTTTTGAAATCACCAAAGCGAGTTAAATAACCGAGTTATAGAGGGGTGATTATTAGAAGCGAAAATAAGTTGAATTTGTTGCCTTTTTCTTGGTTTCCAGAGGAGAATTGCTGTATAGTATCAAAGATGGAGAGTTCACTTCTTATCGCCATTCAAATGTTGGATAAAAACTCCTCCCTTGAGGGGAAATTCGAAAGTGTGCAACTATTTTACCGTTTGTCACAATATCAACACGCTAGAGATGCCCTCATGAATCACGTACCCATGGAAACGTAAGCAATTTCTTTTAATTCTCCTCTGAAAATGATTGTTGCTTCTATTCATTTTTCGTCATTGTTAGCAAAAAAATTTCATGCACATATATTATAAGAGGGTTAAATTTCGCGTGGATTAAATTTTGCGGTTTGGGCTATCCGCGAAATTCAAATATTTCGCGGAGATTAAATTTCGCGGATTGAGGACCAAAAATACTTGATTTGATGACATTTTTACGAAAACGAAGACAAAACTTCATTTCGCGGGATAAAATTTCTGCGGATAAGGCCAAAATAAAAGTATTTAACCCTTCCTTAACCATTCGTAGAGAGAAATCTTAACTGCTATTGGATTTGAAAACCTTGACCAGTGGTAGACCTCAATAAAAATGATAACTATTGGTACCATTCTTAAAACGATCACGTGGTTTGCGTGTATTTTTTAGACCGAAATTGCTATCACAAATTTTGATTGGAAAACTGTATTGAACTCAAACTTTCATCTTACTACCGAATTTGTAGATATTGGAAAGATTTCACGGCCAAAATTGCTTTCATAACTTAAACTCGTTCAAAAATTTTCGGCAGTAATCGCATTCACGATCAACATTGTTAGGACATGGTTAAGAGTATCAAGTCATCATCAGCTTTTCAATCAAGTAGGCAGATAGAATGAAAGTCTAGAGTTAAAACACAATTTCTTTTCAGTTTACTCAACCAGGTATTATTATTACTTGGAAATGGTGGCGATATCTCAATTGTGGCCATTGGAATCATTAATAATATGGCTTTAAATAAACAGTAAGTCGTATTTTTCGGTTGTTTTTATTTCCTTGGCACATATTTTATAGTCTTAATAGTCTTGAATAAGGGCTGGAACTCAAAAAGCTGATAATTCCATTATACTCCTCACCTGGCCAAGTCACAGAAAATGTTCTTATTTTATTTAGATTCGTGAAAAATTTCGAAGAGAAATTGTCATCAGATTTTATACCTGGAATAGTTAAGATGATGGTAAGGTTTATTACTAACATTATTCCCATTATTCAAATAATACACTTTGTTTGTTTGGAATAAAGAAGATGTTATTGGAAGAAAACATGTGGCAGATTAAATCAAAACATTGAAAAACAATCAAAATAATTAGAAGTCTAAAAAAAAAAATTTGGTTTCAAATCTAGTCTAATTTCTGATGTTTCATATAAAAAGCAAATACTTGAAAAAAAACTGAAATGGGTTGAGTACAAAGTACGAATTTTGGCCTTTTTCGCGAAAGTTTGTCTCGCGAATTTTTGAAAATGGTCATTCGCGAAAGTTTATCCAGTAAAAATTTTCTAAATTACCAATTCGCGAAAGTTTATCCTGTAAAATCTTTTTGACACTATTATTTTTTACACCTTTTTCTATTAGAAAAAAAACAGATCATTGAAAAAAAGACAGATGAAAAATGTCTAATTAGGTGAATTTTTAAGATTTCCGCGTCACAAAAACGAAAAAAAAACTTAAAAATCCATGATTCGCGAAAGTTTATCTCGCGAAATTTTTTCAAATCGTCCATTCGCGAAAGTTGTCCAAAAAAAGTTTATCTCGCGAAAGTTTATCCGTTTATCATGTTTTAAAAATTACTTCCATCGAAATATGATCGATGAAAAATATGCGATGGGTTCTGTTAAGAGTGCGTGTGGATTCTCATTTAGTTTCAGTTACATTTAAAGAAAAAGCAGACATAATTTTTATCGTTTTCTTTGCTTAGGATTTGTTATGTATTCCTGATGAAGGTGGTGAGCGCATTTCCAAGAATTTCCTGCCAGTTATGAATACGAGTATTTCAACAATTGCTAATCTCTTCCATCATGCCGGCATCCGAAATCGTTTTAAAGATCATCAATTATGGACATCTTCAGTGAAGCTAACGGTGAGTGAAGATACTATCCCTTATCGGCAGAAATTTTCGCCTTATTCGACTTTCGCGATTTGGGCAAAAATATAAACAGCGAAAAAAACACACTTTTCATTCAATTTATCTGAAGATTGTGTGTTTTAATGCAAGGGTGAGAATTGTGGAATTGTAACCACGAAAATTGCGGAATGTCAACCTGCGAATTGGTAACTGTCCAAAACTAACTAATTTGCAAGCCGAATTTTTTTCTGTATGAGTGAATGAAATGTTACCTAAAGTTTATCTCAATGGAGTTTGGTGGAGCGGTCGAGTATAAGATATTTCCATCATTTTGTAAGAACATATAGAAAGCTTCTTAATTTTCTGATTATTTTTCTTTCAGTCCGAATACATAGGACATCACGTGGGACATCACGTGGGAGGAGTCAACAAACAAAAAGTGTTGATATCCACTCTAGGAATGTTGATGAATTTCACAGTGACGAAAACTACGCTGACAAAGGTATACTGACTCTTAAAAGGGGGCTTTAAAAAATTGTCATTAAAGTAGAGTATACTAAGGTAGGCCAGGGTGAATAAATACCAATAAAGTTCACCATGGTGATCCTCAAGTTTCTCTAAATTCTATCATATGGTATAAAACTTATTAGTACACCTATTGTTACTTTTCTCATGACGTCATGATATAGAGTTGGGTTCAAATATCAGGATTTGTTGAGGATCTTCTTGCCTGAGTTGAAGAAATTTAAAGCTTCCAAGGAGCTTTGCTGTTTTGTGTAGTTTTCGAGCTATTAAATCAGTTCGTTCCACAAGTGATAGGTATGGTTGATCGACGTTTGCGTCTTTCCAAAAATATTTCGATAATTCATCGGTTTATTTATAAAATTTGATTATTTTTTTTCATGTAGAAAAACCGTGAGAAATGGATCAAATTGTCGCATCAACTACTCCAATCTCCAGACGCCATTATTGTAGAGGTTCGAAACGCGCTACAGTTAACAAGTCTTAGAAATCACATAGGTGATATTCAGCGCGGCCCAATTTTCCCGAGTTCTTTACAGACTTAACTTCTAATGTTCTTCCATCGTCAGACTACCTGAGCCCAAATTTATTTTTTATCCAGTGCCGTATTTAGAAAATCAAACTTTTTCATAAACAATTCTTGGAACATATCATATAATTTGGACCAATTTTTCCTAATAAATGTCAATATCAATTCATAGCTGTAAATGTCTATTGGTAGACTAGTAAACAGTCTATTATTACACGACAGAAACTCAAAAAAACAAAACAAAACAAAAACACAACGCAACGGAG
>JAYRBV010000348.1:0-14500 GCA_036023255.1 Mitrocomella polydiademata
GGCGTCGATGTTTGAAAAAGTTTTATGCGTAAGCAGTCTCTTCAGCGTCCTTGCGACGCTGGGAACCAGCTAGTATAAATACAATTCCCCATTATTGAAAAACGTAGGACACATATAGACGTGTGTAATATATTCGATAAATAGTGACAGTTAAGTCTTAAAAAAATAAGAGAAACTTCCATGTACCTAAAAAAAATAAAATTCTTAAAAAAACTTCCGAAATATAATTATCGTTCGTAAATACCCAATTATAATAAATATCCTACTTTAAAATCATTTGCCTCTTCGCAACGTTAATTGTTTAAATTAATTCTACAAGTTTTTGGCATTTTGAATAGGGCAAAAAGGCCCGAAACGGTATCGGGTAGACTATCTACAATCCACTCCTGTAGTGGATTTTTGAAGAGAAAAAAAACTAACACAAAGAAGTACTTTGGAATATCAAGTGAAACACGCCCGAAAGAAAAATCACCTAGCCTAGCCTGCGCACCAACCAGGCTGACCAATACTTGGCCTCTTTTTTGAAGATTTCAAGTTGCGCGGAATTACTTTAAAGACGCAGTGGAGTTGGTCAATTGCTTTTATGCCTCGCGCTGACATTCATCATTTTACTTTGCGTGCAATCTACGAGCGATAACATTTTGTCGAGAGCTCGTGGATGCACAGTCACACGTCACAAGTTTGTTTTTATCGCGAAAATAGACATTTTGGACCTCTCAACCTGCTCTTAAGGTATAACTAGCTGCTAAACGCAGCGTCGAACGCTCCAAATATACACTGCTTGCGCCACAAAACATGGGTGCTGCAAGTCCAGTCCGCTTTGTTAAAAGAAAATGAAAAATATATATAAAACAAGCAAGGGCGATCATTTACACACGTAGCAAACGGTATTAATTGTTATCGTCAAAAGATGAATTGCTCTTGAGGACTCCTCCCTTACGCAAAACGTAAACATAGTAATTCAAAAGATACATCCTTTTCGGGGTCGTATAGTGGAAGGCAATCGACCGCTCGGAACAGCATCCTGGTCCAGTAACGACCTCCCATTTGTTTTGTTTATACAACCAGTTATCCTTCTCGATCGCATTTGGTATCAGATGAAAATCAGGTGCAAAGGGGTGAAAAGTTTCTTTGCCATTCGCGTCTCTTGTCTCTCCGGGAGTAATCCCAATTCTCTTCAAGCATTTCGCAACTGCAATGTCCTCAGCCTTTGACGATGAGGCGTCTTGACACTGGCTCGAAAAAGTCACAAATTTACGCAACGTTTCCTTGCTGAAGACGTAACCTGCGCCACCACTGTTATAGTCCAGTGACTGTTTCCAAAGGTTGCGCCCGAAAAAATGAGATCCAGTAGGTTTATGATTTGATAGGAAGTTCCTCATGTTCTCCATTATCATAAACGTGTCATCGTCTGCCTTGATGAACCAGCTGGCCTCGTTTTTGTGATTGTCGTAGACGTATTTCCACGCAGCTCTGGTCTTTAACCAGAGATTATCATATCCTATTGAAACAGTATCGTATTTTAGGCAGACTTCAACAAATTTAAAATGAAGGTACTTGCTAGGAAATGGGGATACTGCCTTTTTTTTTTTTGCCTCGTTGATACCTTTACTCTTCGTTTTAAACGCATTGTACGCTATACTTTATAAACGCCGATTGAATAGAGTTGAATGATTTTTTCCACAGGTTATTATTATGAGCCATGATACAGATCACAGTTCCTTAAAGTTTCCAAAAGTATGGAAAACAACTACCGACGGTCATTTTTAGCTTACGTAAGTGGAGAAAAGTAATCTAATTCAAAACCTTCTATAACAATACAGGTGTAGGATCCATTCAAAAAAACATACCTTCAGTGACGTCCAGAGAAATTGCTGGGAAAGTTTCATCCGCTTCGGAGCTGAAGAACAACACAACATTGCATCGCTTTCCCCAAGTTTCTTTGACAGCTCGGGCTTTTGTATGCAAAGTATCTCTGTGTGTCAAGACCCAACACAAAACGCGAACTTCAGTTGCTAGTTTTGCTGCATCACTGTTGTCTCGGTACAATACCTTCAAGTCGTTGTAAATGGCACCGCGTTGGATGTTGTACTGGTGCGTTTCTTCTGCGTTTTTTGTTGACGCTACAGATTCAGTTTTTCTGTTTAGAAAGTATTCCACAACAATACCACACGTACATCCAAGAACGAAAAATAAAACAGTCTTTCTTCGCCTCCTCATTTAGTATTCATACAAATCTAAAGAAAAATTCGTCAAATGTACATACAGTGTTATAAATATATTGCATACATTTGACAAAATAATAATAACAATAATAATAATCTGATAAGAACAGTGTGTCTCAGGGGAAATGGAAACGAGGTACTTTTTCAAAACCGATTTTTCTAAAACGTCAAACTTTACGAAACTGCCCGAAATGAAAACCTCTTTTAAAATTGATTTGGGAGCACGATAAATTTATTTTGACAATAATATGAGAAAAGCATGGCAAAATCAATTAACCTGGTGACAGTCTAAAATCATGGTGACGTAGTAATTAATTTTTCACACTCCTCCTAAAATTTCATGACCCAGTTCTAAATTAACACAAATACATGTCAATCGTCTGGAAGCGATTTATAATGCTCGTTTTTGTATTGATGTATGGATCACAAAATATTTCAGTCAAGAGTTAGCCACCCAGAATGAAGTATCAAGAGTTCTTGTTGGGACTACCGTTTTTTTTGCTAAACTTATTCAATTGATTTTTAAAGGTACCTAGTAGATCATTGTAAAACATACTTCCAGTGTATGTCAATAAAGTTGGTAATGGTAGCCTAACAGAATTAAAACTTGCAAGCAGGAATGTAAATGTCGTAATTCAAAGAATTTTCAGGATAAAAAGTGTGTTATTGTTTTAATTGTTTTTTGGGATGGAAATTTGGGATGCCATGGTTAACGGTAGCAAAACATCTCTGGATACTTCCTTGACTCAAATACCCGTTTTTACTACAATACAGTAGAACAGCTGACAACTAAAGAACGAATACAAATGAAAAGTAAATGAAAGTTGCGTTTTGTCTTTTATAGTTAAAATGATTTGAAAACTTGCTAGAGAAGATATAACAGTATTTCTAAATAACTAATATTAAATAGTGTAAGGTTTTAAAAATATACTAGGTTAAAATAAAAATGTTGACAGTGACTAGTCGTTGTTAAGATCAGTTAAATAATTATATTGCATATCATTGTGAAAAAACCAGTTGCTGTAAAGAAGCCCCCTGAAAAAAACCACCTAGGAAAATTGCCCCCAGAAAAAGTCCCCCCCCCCCCAACTTTAGAATATCACCATAAAGCTAGGGGGCTTTTCCACACCAAAATAAACAAATGTAAGATACAGTATTTAATCATGTGTGAGCATGTACCTAAAAAAACTACATAGTAGCAATTTTGAATTTGTGTTTTGAAATGAAAACATTTAATCCAGGGATTATTCCAAGCACTAACCTTTACCACCGTTTTTGTGTTAAGATTGAGTTTACTGAACACTTAGATTAGTATGACCCGAAGCTCCCCCATCGTGGGGGCTGAGGGGCCAGAAAACTTTTAACATTGAATCTTCTCTAGATCGCTTGAAAAACACACATGTATATTATAACGATATATTATGTTTTGTTACCAAAGCAATACTAGCCAATCATTCAACGAGCATTTAATTAAAGGAATGATAATTTAATTTAGAAATATATACCAAGTTACTTTCTTACAAATTCCTTTGAAGTAGACATAAGTGAGTGATTGAGTTTCGAAACTCAATCGCAGATTGAGTTTTTACCACCGTACAACGGTGGTAAAAAATGCTTGAAAAATCCCTGTAATCATAATACACATCTTCAAATATTCTGGATATGGGAACTCTCATGGAAAAATTCAGGAATATGTATAAGTGAGTTTTCTTTTTAAAGCAAAAAAACAAGAAAAATATAAAAATCATCAAAGAATATGTTTCTGTAGGTTGTAAAGATAATGATTGAACACATACATCCTTTTAGATGTCATGCCATGAAAAGCAATAGACCATTCGGAGCAGCAATGTGGACCAGTGACCACCTCCCATTTACTGCGTTTGAAAAGCCAATTGCTTTTCTCAACTGCATTTGGTATGAGCCTAAAATCAGGAGCAAAAGGATGAAACACCTCTTTACCGTTGACATCTTTAGAATCTTCAGGATGAATGCCAATCTTATTCAAACAATAACCCACCGCAATGTCGGCATCTTCAGATTTTGGCTTGCAATCGTTTTGATTAGCAATAAATCTCTTTAAAGCATCTTTGCTTAAAACATATCCAGAGCCTCCACTGTTGTACTCTACTCCTTCAAACCAAAGATTGTACCCAAAGAAGTGAGGGTCTTTATTCCAAAAGTTTGACAAGAAGTGACGCAGGTTCTCAACAATTAAGAAGGTATCATCGTGTGCTTTAAAAAACCAATTTGCATCATTGAGATGATGATCAAACACATATTTCCACGCAGCTTGGACATCATGCCATTGGTTGTTTTTACCTATCACATGAAATATGAAATTATTAAAATAGGATGCTTTTTAAAAGATAAATAATACTAATTCATTGAAAGGATCTTCTTGTTTGAATTAGGATTAATCAAAATGCAACAACTTTTAAGAAAAATTTATTATATACCTTTTGCATAATATATTACGTTTTTGAGGAAGAAAAATCTTTAATGGTTTACAGAAATAAGAATTTTTTTCGTGGCAGGCCCCTTTTTCCATACAAAAAAAAAAAAAATAAAAATCTCTGAAATCTGAAGATAGAAAATGCTAAATATATATAGTTTTATTTTTTCAAGGACAGACTCACCTCCAGAGAGCCTGATGGCTGGGAAACTTTCATCCTCTTCAGAACTAAAAAACAAAATGATATTGCATCGTCTTCCCCAAGTTTCCTTAACAGCTTTGGCTTTTGTGTACAGGTGATCTGTATGTGTCAATACCCAACATAAAATGGGAACTGTCCTTGATAATCTTTCAGCTTTCGTATTTTCTATATACAACCCTGATACATTGTTGTAAATAGCAAATCCTTTGATGACATAATCCTTCCCAACAAGTTCCTCTTTTCTTATGTTGTCTGCAGATCTTCTGTTAAAAGTATATTCAAGTATAATACCAAAACAACATCCAAATACAAAATAGATCAAGGATTTTGTTACTTTCCTCATTTACAGATCAACCAGAACAAAATGTTTGCTTTATGGCGAGTGCAATAATTCTATTGTGCAATGCCGTTGCGTATTCTGTAATAATAATACCATGAATTTTGAATGATTTTTTAGATCCTATATATACAATTAACAGAAAAGTTTAGAAAGTAATAAAAATTTGTAAAGTGAATAAAAGATATGAAATGTTATATTTCAGAGGGAGTGGGCTACTGTATACCCTTCATTTATATCTCGCATCACTTTTACGGAACGCACAATGTTATGTTTTATGGCCAGATCTGTTTCCTCTTTAACGCACTTGACCCAAGACAACGCATAAACAGGTAGAGCGTGCACAGGTGTTAAAAGGTGCCAAGGTTTTGTTTACAACAGTTCAACTTTACATTTAATAGTGTCAATCTTCGAAGAAAAAGAAGTGCGTACGTACAGACATAAATTTTAAATCAATCCAACGCCTGTAGATGTTAGGGTTGTAGGGTTTTTAGCGAACGGTCATCAGCCATATACATTTCACTGGGTTTTGTTTTGCTTTTTATACAATATTCATGTTGGATGCCAGTCAGTTTTTAGCAAAAATTAAAAGTAGCACTTTTCGTGCAGACGAGACCTTGTGTTTAAAAGATTCAATGAAGAACTGTGGTTTTTAAACAAGCAGAAATCTCCTTTCCCACTATTTTTGTACAACAGCAACCCTGGACGATGCCCGTTCATGTACAGGTGTGTACAGGTGTACAAATTAAAATCTATATAATACACCCGTATGTAGTTGGTAGATTAACGAGAGAGTTCTGATAATCCATCAGGCGTGGCATAAGGGCATCCTATCCATCCACAGGACATTTAATTTCAACCATAGTGTACGTACTGTCAGACTGTTAAGTTCAATAATCCAATAAGGTTAATATGGAGAAATCTCATATTCATTGATTATATATATATCTTTAGAATGTTAACCTATATATAGTGAGGTAAAAATAATACATAGGTTAACGTATAAATACCATCTACGATTGTTGTAAAGAAAAAAAACACTTAAAAAAGTTGTGAGAGAAGTATAAAAAGTTAATTTACTGCATATGTAATTGCTTTTTAAATACCTCTTTCGATTTTAAAAACCCTCAGTCCAGCCCCATTTGCAACGACGATCCATCATATTATATCAGTATATCATTCAACATCATTCATGTCATGTACAATCTGACAAATAGACAATACAGTTTCACTTTCGTTTTTGCCACTAATGTTACCTATAAAATCCGTTTGGATTCAAGAAGTACTCTTCAGCTCAATTTACAACTTATTGTTGTTATGTGTATGTATTAAATCCTAGCCATTTTCAGATACAAGATATATATATATATACATAACTTTAGGATACCAAATTAACAATCATGGAAAATTTATTTGTCAACAAACGTGATCCGTGATGTTTTGATGTTCTATTTATTCGCCATCATGATACTATGTTTTTTTAGGAAAGATACAGTGAACCGCGGCGACACGAGATAGTGTGTAATAAAATCAAGATCAAAACTGGCCAATCATTTGTCTTCCCCGGGAGATCCTTTTGTCTTATGGAATGTTTACATTTTGCTCTGTAAACTGGCGGCATGAAATTCAAATTTTGGAAATCACAGCTTCTTGAAATTAGATAATTGTTTATCACAGGGAGAGACGAGATGTTTTTAATTTATCAATTGTTAATAGACGTATTTGTATTCTTGCTTTATTTAACATGTTCATGATAAACTCTCAGTGTGTCATTTGTATTTAGGTTCTGGAGTTTTTTCAGTCTTAGGGTTGTTCTTTGTTTTTCTGATCGAAAAACATCGAAATTATATTATGTCTGGTTGTGTGTGATTTACTTGCTAATTTTTCAATTACTCCCCTTTCACACCAGCTTTAATGTCTGTTGTCTTTTTGCTACCATTTATCTTACATTTCTTACGGTTATGGTACACATGTTTGCATCATATCCCTGGATATCCCATAGGCCATAGGTACACCAGCATACAGTATCGGGAAATCGGAATCAAATGTAAACAAACTCAACTGTAAACAAGTATGGCGAGGCGAGACAAAGCCTCGTTTTGCCAATCTTGTTTACCGTGGAGTTTGCTTACATATATTCCGATTTCCCAAGATGCTTTTCAACCGCGAACTCCTCTATATAAGGGGTCACTCCACATATCGATGTTTCCCACGCTTAGCGTCAAAATTACGCTAATTCTTCGACCCCCCCCACCCCCTTCTTAACGTCAAACCCTTCAAAACTCTGAAAATCGATGAAAGTAAAGCCCAGCTTAAATATTCATTTATTTCGCTTCGTCTTTTCGTTGTTTAAATTGCGCATGTGTTCAATTGCGCATGCGCACGCGCATGTTTAGCAAATTCAACAAGTTGCCACGTGCGCAAGACAGACAGGGCGCCAAAAAGTATCACGTTTGCTAATTGATAATAGTCAAAGAACCGAACGGAGCATGTGCACTATAACAGCGGTAATCTCCTATTCATAATAAATAACCGATAACATAATTGTCCGCGAGATTTTCTTTCCCAAGGTGTTTTACTTGTAAATATGTGTAATTACATTTACAGGGAGAAATTAGCAGTTTACAGGTAAATTAGCGGTATATATATATAGATCGGTAAATAAAGATATATCGGTATTAATTGGTATGCATTATATAAGCGTACCTAAAACAACCTTTTCTTACCGCACGATGAACTAAATGTCATTTACAGATACATTGGTATATCGATAAATTTGAAGAATTTCAAATTTACCGATATTTAGAGAAAAAGATCGTGATAATTACCGATAAGTGTTTTTCTATATAATTCAAGCTTTTTATCGGTAAAGATTACCGATAATATCCTTGTACTCTTTTTCCCATAAAGCGTCACATATATAAAGTTGGAAAATATTTATTGTATAAAGCTGGGAGGGCTAATGGCTCATGCCATGTTTCACACCTGCCATTAGCATTTTTAACAACAACATATACAGCTTAAAAAAGTGAGTTTGAAGCCTATCAATCAATAGAACTTTTCTGATCGCAACTGCAATAGACTGATGATACAGAAGATGAATTTCAAGAAGCGGCTATATAAAATCCTGAATTTGCGGATCTAAAAATATATTTCAGATTATGGCAAATATTTTCAAGTCCAAATCGACCGGCAGTGGTTCGAAATTTACAAAAATCTTTTGGTTTTAATAAAGGAAGGAGATCTTGGATTTTAGACGAAAAAGTGACTAACAAACAAATGCTCGGAAATTATAATCTAATTTACGTTTTAAATCTGTAAATTAGGCGTTCGGAAAACCCAAGTTACAAAATCTAGTTAAAAACTAATAAAACATTTTTGAGTTAAATATAACATACTAACTCAAGAATGAATAACAAAATTAAAATTTTTGAGTAACTAAAATCAATTTAATTTAAAATCAATTTTAGGTTGATTTCAAATCTGAGGTAACCAGTTGAATATTTTGCGAGGACTAATATTTATGTATTAGTCTTTTTCAAAACTTGAAAATCACAAAAAATTAGTCCTTTCAAAAAGTTTTGTCTAAAAGTCTTCAAAAAGTGGATTCCGAACCACTTTTTGACCACTTTTTACTTTTTAAAAGAACTGACAGGTGTCAAAATCTCAGTAATTTGAAATTTTTTAATTTTTTAATTCAATTAATCATATTTATAATTATATATAATTATAATTTCTGACGTCATAATGCTTATCTCGGTTTCTCGGTTCCATTCCTGTTTCATGTTTAGGTCCCTTTGGTCGTTCGGTTCTTATTTTATTCTTCAGGTATAGGAGGCATGTAGATAGATAGATAGATAGATAAGATGTTTATTTACCAAATATAAAACACATGGATGGAGATCATTCTAATAGCTACTGTAGTAAACGCTAGTCGAGGGAATGCCACCAGAAATATATTTACTTTCCATTATATGGTTTTGTTATATATATATATATTATTTTTTTTCTTTCTTTGTTTTATTCGTCCAGAATCCGTGTGAAGCCGTAAGTTGGTCTATGCTATGTATTCTTTACTCTCTTTTTTTCTTTTCTTGTTTGTATACTTTTTGGGCGGTTACGTTCCCTATTCTGTGTTGGACTGTTGATGACCCTGACTTGTTGCTTGTGTCCTCTTCTTCATTCGTTTCAGAAGCATCCAGTTTTTTGGAGAGCGCGTAAGCACGTAATTTAGCAAACCCTTAGAAAAAAATGCAGGGACTGAGAGCATTTCAGAAGAAGTCTTTCTCTAGCTAAATATAAACACTGATTTGAAATTTGCTTAATTTATTTTTATTTTGTATTTCTCTCCCAGACAAAATAAATCTTTTAAGTATGGAGGATGAAGATGTAGAGAGCTTTTCTGGTGAGGAGCTTGCTAATCAATTGACGGGTAATTTTAGATTCAAACTCAGGCAACTTTCCACAAGCAGTGAAAAAGAAAACAGTTACAAGGTATTTTTTTATTTTTTATGTATATTCTGTACTCAGGGTTCCCACAGAGGTCTTGGAATTCAAAAAAAGTCCTGGAAAGTCCTTGGAAGTCCTGAAAACCTCGTAGATATTTCAATGCTTCTTTTTTTAGATAATATATATATATATACAGATTGATTTTTTATCAAGTTCGATTTGTTGAAATTTTTTCTGTTACTGTATTGTTTGCTAAATATTGCAAATCCTGGAAAATCCTTGAATTTGCTTGAATAAGTTGATAAATCCTGGAAAAAGTGAAGCAAAAGTCATGGGGAAACAAAAAAAAGACCTGAAAAGTCCTGGAATTTCAATACAGTTTTTCCGCGGGAACCCTGGTGCATTTTCAAAATATTTCCTATTTCCTGTATAAATATTTCCTACATTATGTGATCAGGCTTTAATTTACCGTAGAATCAAAGGGCAGTCGTCTGCTGATACTCATAAAATGTTGTTTCTTCCCTGTTTTTAGTGCCTCTTGACTAGGACTATTTTGTACCCTTACTGTTTTCTACTATCTAGTATATGCCTTCAAAAGTCATTATGTATATACATCATACAGCTCTTTTAATTCAGGTTGGCATTCGGCATTGCCAACCTTAAAGCCGACCTAGATTTGGAAAAACCAACCTCATTTAGCAATATTTGCCGACTTGACTGTATATGAATTAAAAGGGTTTTCATATTTCCTTTAAAACAGGATGAGCTGGGAGCTCTGCAAACATATGTATCTGAGTTGAGTGAACAGAATGAAATATTAGTTCAAACCATTGAAGATCTGGAGAGTGATTCCAATGAGCGTGTTATCTCCCTAGAAAACAAACTTATCCACACTAGTGAATTCCTAAAGGTTGGTGTAAAATATATTCTATAACTCGTTCTTTTAATTTTATACATTATATAAAATAAAACATTGTGTGCATTTTTATTATATTCGTAAATTGAAATGCAGTTAAGTTTCTGTGTTTGTTTGTATCAAAATGTATCAAATAGAAATAGTTTCGTTTTCTTTCAAAGAAATTCATACATTATATATCTAAGCCTTTTTAAAACTTTGGAAATTCTGAATTGGTAATTTTCTATGTACATTTTTTTGTCATAATTCAAATAGAAAACATTAAAAATATTATAATTAGAATGTTTTAAATCCTTTGAACTCTGAATTGATTACAGGAAATTATTTTCAATGTCTCATCAAATAAATTTTTCCTGTCCTAGCAGGAAAATCAACACCTATTTCATAAAAGCTTACAAGTTTACACCGAAGGTGTTTTTCTTGTTTGTGAAACGTTAAAGTATGGCTATTTTTACATTTGAAGAATATCTTTGTATAATTTTAACAAATCAATATTAGGAGCAGACAAACATGTGCGAGCAGCTACAACATCAAATTAACAGATTTGAAAAGGAGAAAGAAAAGTCAAACTCTCACTTTAAGGTTTGTTTGTTGTTCATTCAAAACGTTTATTACTTCACATGTTTTCTCGTCTATCTGTTAGAAACTGCTTTATATAAAGTCAAGAATAGCTAAAGAGTCCTTTTTTACACTTCTGCAAGTTTCATATATTTTATTCTTTTTACTATTTTTAAAGCTGCAATTTTGTTTAAAACTGTTTTTATGAAGAATATTTATTATAGCTGAGTTTCTCTTTCAGTTAAAGCAAAGTTTCTTTCTTTTTACTCTTTTTTAAAAAGCTGAAATTCTTATCATTAAAATTTAGCAATAAGAATTGTTTGATAGTGGGGAATATTTTCCGTTTTATAAGAAATACTTTTTTACAGGTAGTATACCAATATACCATCCACTTTTGGGATTTTTAAGTTGCTCTCAATTGTTTTTAGAAGAATCTATTATAACTTTCATTTTCTTTTCTTTTCTTTTTTTTACTGTAAAGCACTGATTTTAATGATTTTAAAAGCTTTTCGCAATCAGAAATTTCTGAGTCCAATTCAATATAGTGTATGGAGAGGAACATTTTTCATTCTAAGGTTTACCTTCTTCAGTTAGGATTTTTATAAGTTGCTCTTGATTTTTAAGGCATTGGAAGAAGAATCTATAACAATGGGCGAAGAAAGTATTCAATATCAAACCCACATTGGGAATTTAGAAAATGATGTGGACCAGCTAATCTATGTCATCAAAAAAGCCAGAACAACAGGAAAATGGGAGGTAGTAAAATTCTCATTCTTGTATTCTTGTATTTTTCTCTCTCGGTAGCTAGCAATAAAACAACATAATCTTTTTAGTATTATTATTATTATAAATTATTTATCCAGGATAGACTCTTTAGTTCTGTAAAACACCTACAAAGGAGCCCTATAGAATTAGCAGTGATTAGCAATTTTCACCACCGAAAGCCTCGCAGCGGCGGGGTTGAACCTCGCACCTTTCGATCTTAAGTTCGACGCCTTAAAACTACTCGGTCACGGATCCATTATACCTTTAGATTCGAAATAGAATAGGAAAGGGTCTGAGAAGAATTTAGAATAAATGAATCCAGCAAGCAAAATACTCACAATCAACTTCATATGTGCGGAAAATGCTATTCAAAATTCGTGAGGTTTTGAAAATGTTTTTCTTTTCTAGGGGGCATTCAAAAAGTACGTTCGCTCAAATTTGCCGATTTCTGAACCCCCCCTCCTCCCCCTGTTCGCTTCTAAACAATAAAAATGACGTTACATAACAATGGGTGTTCGCCCCCTCCCTTTCGGGCAAACGTACTTTGAATGCCCCCTACTATTTTTACAAAAACAGAGCATATTATCTTAGTCTTTACATAATTTTCTAAGAATTTCAAGGTCAATAGTTTGTAAAGTGTAACTAGAGGTACCTAAACCTAGTATCTTAAAATTACGTAGTTTAATACTCTTCATAATTCTTTTTCTTTTAGCTGTCAAAGATGGACTTAAAAGCGATACCTCTAGAAAAATTATTGGACTCCAAAACAATCATTGAACCACTACCAAGGTACTTTGTTATGATCTTTT
Organism: Mitrocomella polydiademata; assembly: GCA_036023255.1. Classification (NCBI taxonomy): domain Eukaryota; kingdom Metazoa; phylum Cnidaria; class Hydrozoa; order Leptothecata; family Mitrocomidae; genus Mitrocomella; species Mitrocomella polydiademata. The sequence goes on from JAYRBV010000348.1 coordinate 12,714, forward strand.
TTAAAATATCAGAGTGTTCAATAAATTCTAGAACCCATAATATTTTGTTGTCTATATAATTCGAGAAAACTTATTTTTAAAGGTCTATAAATTTAGGAAACGTGTTTTTATACTACATTTCATTTTTTGATTACTCGATATAATTTCCCCATTAATCTTAAAGAAGGAATAAGCTTTTAAAACTTTATTTGATATAATTTCCGGCTGATACCTACTAGTCTTTGGCTATGTAGTATAAGCCTTCTGGTTTTTTCTGTCTTTGACTATGCTGTATAAGAAAAATATTTTTAGGAATACGCTGGATGTTTCACTATAAAAAAAAATCTTACATGGCAATGATATGGTTTTTGTCTTTTTTCTTCAACCCTGTTTTTCTCTTGCTTTGTGATAGGAACAACACAGAATTAGCAACAGAGAACCACGTGGATGAACTGATGGTGCAACTACGAGCACGAGATGAAACGATTATCAAATTGGAGAGAGAATTGAAAAAGAAGACGGAACAATATCACAGTGTTCTTCATGAAATCTCGCACTCTGGAGAAATGGTGGATTCTGTAAGAAGTATGTGGAGATGCTGTTATATTTGATGTTTGGGTTCTACTTCCTTAAAAGGAAGAAATTTTCGCGGGAATTTAATTTCGCGGATGGCCGAAAACATTTTTTTCGTGGAAATTTAATTTCGCGAATGGGAAATTTAGTTAATTTTGCTTATTTTGATGGTCTTTTTAGAAAAAACGAAGAAAAAACTTAATTATCCGCGAAATCCGCGAAATTTTCTTCCCGCAAAAATTTCTTCCTTTAAAGTAACTATTCAAAGAATGATATCGTTGCTGACTTGAATTGCATTTGCCTCTATGAATGACTTTTGCCTCAATTGATAATGATGATTTCACGTCAGTACCTTTAGCTTAAAATTCGTAGGTTCCCATCTAGAAACCATGTCTTTTTATATCCCTTTATTCTGAATTTAAAAATTACCTTATTATACTTTATACCCATTTATTACAGGTGACGTGAACCATCTTGAGAAGAAACAACAAATTGACAGCTCAACGATAGCTCAAAAAGACATTCTCATACACAAACTGAAAAATCGGATGTTGTTACACGAAGAGAGCCAACACAAGTTGACTGTCGAAACTGACAAGCAGCACGAGGAAATAATGGCTTTGAAACAAGCGATCAATGATCTGGAGAGTAGCAGCAGTATGTACATTGTAGAGCTGGACAATAAGAGTCAGAGCATTCAAATATTGGAGCGTCAGTTGATGGATGCGAAGGAAAAGGTACCTTATTTTGTTCGTACGTGAACAAAAATAATGTTAGGAGGTTTTGGGCCTAAATCAATAAATATCCATATCGTTTTGTTTTTATAGAGTTTGTTTGACTCCTTGCGCGATGATGAAGTTGAGGATTTAAAGGTCCAGTTACACGAGGCACAAAACAAGGTAAATATAGTAATGCTATAATTGATGAGTATTGATTTAAACCCAATCATTTTTTTACCCAGTCTTTTCTCTGCAAAACAGCTCTGAATATGAGTTGTGTAGCTTCAGTTAACCGGCGATCGATTGGTAAAACTGCGGGGGAGTGTATTATTCTCGTGTTTTTTTTTTTCACCCTCCATTATTTTCGAGAGTACATTTTCTGTGGTATTATATTTTATCGTTATTTGGTGGCCACAGAGGCTGGAAAAGCTGGAAAAAGGCATGTTTTTCAACTTTGGGCTGGAAAAGCTGGAAAATATATGCTTTTGCAACAGCCAAGGCTGGAAAAGCTGGAAA
>JAYRBV010000570.1:0-14491 GCA_036023255.1 Mitrocomella polydiademata
AAAAAACAGATGTTAACTATAATCCTGGCTCGTCAGCAAAAGCGTCAAATGCATTTCAAGAGATTTCGCGGATTAGGTCGCTTTTTGCAAAAATTTCGCGGGAACTAAATTTCGTGGATGGCATCTTTCTAAGTTTTTCGAAAAATTAAAGTTTGCGGATTTTCGCCGCGAAATCCGCGAACTTTAATCCCCGCGAACATTTATCCCCTTAATGGGAAAAGTTTCTTCTAAAAGTTTATTACTAGGAAAATATTTATACTGAACCAATCCTTTCAAACTTCCCGTGCAACGAAACATTTTCCCGAGTGTGCAAAATACTCCCACGGATTCTAGATTTTATGCAACACAGACTTTTAGCATCTACTAGCCTATAAGACTTCACATCACTGCTAGCCAAGTATTTATTTGAAAGCTGAGCTAAGCTCATGAGCATCGTTCATGTTTAGGGAAGAAATCTTTTCTATTTTATGTAAATTCCCCTACAAAAATAAATACATTATTTGGCGATCCACAACCAAAATTTGACTTTTTATGCCATTTGCCGAAATAAATTTCGCCAAATTACTCTGCATGAAGTTTCGCGAGGATTAATTTTCGCGAATTAGCGATTTTCGAAATTTTTCCGAGGACTTAATTTTGCGAATTTAGGTCAAATTAATCCCTTTAAGGTAGAATGTTTCGTTTTACCACCTTTTCTTACAAGCCGTACCAAGAATGACTCATCGCATGACAAATAATATAGATAGGGTGTCTCAAACAACAATAAAAATTCAAAGGTAAGTAATGGTATTTCTGAGAAACCATGTGTATCATGCATATTTTCAATTATCATGCAATTGTAAGTCAATAGGGTGTGGGAACCGGGGAATTGGGGTTAATTAAGGAATTCGTAAAGTTTTGCAAAAAATGTCGTTGAAATTATTGATCGCGTTTTTTATGAGTCATAATATGGGAATATAGGATGGAAGGAGACAGCAGCTGTCCGATGTTCCTACACATTACCATCAAATCTTGCAATACTGGGATCCAATTTACAAAATGGTCAATTGTTCTAAATAAAAAAATCTTTAAAACCACACTAAGAACTAATGTCCGGTGCCGACTATTCAAATATTGAAAACACTTCCTTCCTTTGAAGAATAAAGTGCCAAATAGTCAAAAAACAATATCACAATGACGCCTCATATTTGCTTATGTTTCTGAAGTTATTGACGTTGAAGGCTAGGATACTTTTATACTGTAGTATATTGGTATTGTTATCATATAGTTCGCGTTTCAATGCCATGATCAGTCGTCCGTTTATAGAAAAGTCTCTTAAATGTGTTTGTAAAATCAAGGCAAATCCAGTCTATTTTATGAGGTTTTGACAAGTGAACATGAATTGAAACTTAGAGACACTCTATTGAAAATGCAGAGCAAGAATGTGAGAATTGGATATTTGGATAGGCGTCACAAACTAGATACATGCAACAACAAAGCGGTCTTGTGTAAATATTGCTGGTAAACCTGTAAAAGTATTTTCCTACTCCGAGTCTCATCAAAATCTCTAAGCCGAGAGAGAAAAGTCAATAAACAACTTAGCGCAAAATGGTATTTTTAGCTTGCAGTTATTGAAAAGGGTTTTTCATTTATTAAATTCTGTCTGAATTCAAGGCTGTGGTGCTCACCAGGTTTTTCTGATATTCTATACGGGCTATTATATTATTTGAACGAGTGGGAAATCGGCAGACAGTCAATGCCAAGTGTGTAGTGACTAGTTTCTTAACTAGAAATTCATAAAATAATAGGATTGTCCGTCCTAGTTTCCTTGCCTTGGGGGAAAAGCATTCGCCAAAAAAAACAAAATCACGAAAATCAAATTTAGGGCCTAACTTGAATGACCGTTGAAAAACTTAGCAAATTTAAAAAAGATAATAGGGCAAGCCCACGAGGAAGTGTTCCTAGAATAAAGAGCTTTATAATAAGCTAAGCCTCTTAAGATATGGCAAAACCAATTTCCTAAGCATTTGAGAGAAAAACAACATCTCTCAAATTTAAAACAACAATACAAAAGCATTTTTTGAACATTTCGGAAACACGATTTAGAGTTGCATTGATATTTCTGGCTTGATGTTACCAATTTCTGAGGTCAAGCTTTCAGGAAGAGGACGCCACGATAGTCACTTGATTAAACAACTTATGCACCTTCTTTGGGCAGAACTATCGAAAAGAAGTCACGCTACGCAAGTAATATGCGAGATAAGCTTCGTAGGACCTTCTTCTTCATTATATATCCCTCGATTTTTTAATCACTCATGATAGAATAAGAATTATGAAAGTAAGCTACACCTCAACTATTAATACCTGAATGTAAATTTTCGATACAATTTGATGACGTCATTAGCTGGGTCAGCACTATCGTCACGTATGATTGACAATAACCTGTTCCTTCGCCAGCGCTAGTTTTTCTTCGCATACTCAGAAAAAACACTCTTTTTGTCTATTTTTTTTTTTAAGTTCCGAGACGGCGAAAGAAAAGAGTCAGCACGGTAGATTGACAAAAGAAAGAAAAAAATCTTTAATTCTAATTTTTTTAATTTTCAAAAAAATATTTTATGAAAATTCTTGCTATAATAATTATTTTTATTATGAAAAATGAGAATTTTCCAAGAAGTATGCAGATAGGAAGTAAAGTGTTTTCTGATTTCTTTAAGAATAGGGGGCATTAAAAAAGTACGTTCGCTCAAATTTGCCGATTTCTGACCCCCCCCCCCTCGCTTCTAAACAATAGAAATGATGTCACATAACAATGGGTGTTCGCTTTTACTCTGACCCCCCCCCCCCCCCTTTCGGACGAACGTACTTTTTGAATGTCCCCATAGAGGAGTCACAAGAAAAAGAAGAAAAAAAATTTGAATATTTCCATTTCCATCCCCTGTAAAATAACGTTTATAAGAATATCAAGTCTCGTTATAAAAAAAAAACTGGTTAGAATTTGGGCAATCTTACAGAGCGTTAACGGATAATTCAGAGAGAGTTTCCATCATATTTCCAATACATTAGGCAGAGATAATGAGGGCAGAGATTTTGATTTGATGCATCGATATTTTGATTTAAAATTCTCTATGGCTGCCGAAAGTTCAGAAAGTTAAAACTAAAAGAATATGTTTAAATGAAATGGATAATGCAGAGAGTAAAATCCACCCAAAAAGGGTATAAAGCATAATAAAGATCTAAATTAATTGCACATTATATTTTCAATAAAATAATAAGACACTGAATCACAACAAAAAGAATCACTATTAAATTCAAAGATTTACAATTTGAATTAATAAAAAAATCTAGAGCGAAAATTCACCGAAAAGGCCAGTCAGTCCTTTTAGACATGTTTTTGTGTCTTTGGAAGCATGAAAAAATGCTCTATCGATTGCACTAGTAATGTTCTTTTCTTTCATTTCATTACAATGTTTTCTTGTGTGATGTGAGTCGCCTGAGAAAGTGGTGATACCAAAGGACACTTGAAATTCTTTACAATTTACAATCGTCGCGAACCCATGCCAAATCCCTTGCTATTCTTACACGTAATTGCGCAATACGCATACCGCACCAATAATACACGAGTAGTAGAGCTAGGGATTATACCAATCGAGGAACAACAACGAAAATGTACACATCACCAGGAAGAATAAAACCCAGACTCGAAACGTGGCACTGTTTTTTATGGCCTAGAAATAAAAACAAAACAAATCTGAATACCTATACATACAGCAGGGCAGTAAACCTCTTCTAACCACTTCTTCAAAGCTTTCTAGGGACAGTATCTATACAGCTGAATGAATTATAAAATAAACAACTACATAACAGGACTCTGTAAATAAATTTACAACTGTCAACAATGTCTTGCAGACACTTAAAAACACTTCTACCCCACTTTTAAAAAGTCAAAACTCAAAACTATCCTCCAAACATAACAACATACTTTCGATTTCGAGTTTTCTTTTTAGAAATGCTTCTCGTCAACCAATCTCCTCTTTATGCATACTTTATTCTAAAACTTTATATGCATACATGGTCAAAGAGCTGCCTTGATTCCATTACTGTGCAAAGCGTTGAATATTTTTGCGCGGAAAGCTCTTCTGGATCAATGACATCAATTTTAAAAGCTGGAATCCTAAACAGTACTGAGCTATAAACCTTAATTCCCCATTCCCATTATACGAGTTCTTACAAATCAGTACACTCGGTAGTTGTATGTGTAAACTTGTATAATAGGAATACCTTATTGCTTATTGAAAAGTGGGAATCAAGGTTCCTAAATATCTTGATTGATTGATAAAATTAGAATTTTGATGTCTGATCTTTGGGAGGGGTCTAAAAAAGACCAATTAGGAGTCCCTCAACAGGAGCTACACGCAAAAAAAAACAAAAAAACTTTTGATTTTCTTTTCTTATTTTGCTCTAAAAATATCAGACGATACTCTACAACTACCCATTGGCATTCTGAAGTTTCCTCCATAATCATAGCAAAAATACCGATCATACCTCCCGGATTTCTTCGTTTCCTTCATTCACATTTTCAGTGGTTGACACAGCAGTGCCGTGGATATTTTCAATTTGCTCCGACTGAAAAAATAAATATAAAAACGTTTAATGAAATAATGATATATAATTTCTCGTTTCTAGAGAACTAAACTTAAAGATATTAATATTTCGGTAAAGGAGATTTCGAAGGTCTTTTTAGAGCTTTTAGAATTTTGGACGGAGTACTGAAAAGAACTGAACGGGACCATAAAAAACCAACAATAATAATGGTTAATCGTTATTAACGTAAACAATTTTTGAAAACTTTCTGTGTAAATCTGGTGTAAATTTCAGGAAATCAGTCAAACATACAATTTTAGAATTTCGCGGGGATTAAGCCAACCGTACAAACAAACAAACAACTAAACATTTTGCGTCACAAGTTCGCCTTGCCAAAAGGGCTTTTCCTGTCTCAAAATTCCTTACTTCTTATTTTAGGCTGAAACCGTGGAAATGAAACTGAAATAAAGTAATCGCCAAAAGCTTTTTTCAAGTGTGTTATGGAATCTTGCCAACACTTATAAATAAAACCTCGGGTAAGCTCTATCCTTTGAAATAAACAAGCAGCCCGATGCGATTCTCATTTTTCATAAGAACCAACCCTGTCAAAAAATAAAGCTCGAACAAGCTAGGACTGTAAATAGCTAAAACCTCCCAGGAAACATTAAAATAGACCATTAAAAAAAGCAAGGGAAACATCCATGTTAAAAGATAAAAGAGATTTTGACATCCTTATAAATCGAAGAAAATTTTAAGATAGATTTTCGGAAATATTCTAAAACGTTTTAAGCAAATGTTCTTAAAAAAAGGGTACGCACAATGAATAGAACTCAAGTCACTGTCTTGGCAGTCTCCCATTATTACGTAGTTTTGGCTCTAATTCTAGTCCCCGGACATTTAAAAAAAGAAGTTGTGACGAACGAGGATAAAGAATTTTTCTTTATACTTTACACTAAAGGAATTGTTGTTGGAATTCGACCAGAGAATGTATGGGAATTCTACCATACCAAACATTCATGATCGTGTCCAACGTTGTAATCGAATCGAAGTTGGTCAAGAGGAAAAAAACAAATTTTTATACCGCTACCGATACGAGGCCTAGAAACTAAACAAGGAGAACGTAAATAAGTTGAAGTAACACGAAGACTGTTCATTATTATAAAACCTAAATCGACGCGTTTTGTGGCATGTTATCTACTCGATTCATGAATACTAAGCTGCCAATCCAATAAAAATCTAATGTGGTGGAGAGCAATATTTCGTGCCGTATAAAACACAACTCCACTTTGACTTTGCCCCAAGGGGATAAATTCCTGTGACATGTGACAGTGTCAATCAGACAGTCTGGAAGATAAGGATACTTTTAATGGTCCTTAAGGAGATAAAAGCCAAAATTTTAAGGCGAACGTTGATGAGATGCAAATTCAAAAATTGGCAAGCTGTAAAAAAACTTGCTCCAAACATCGTGTTTATCTTTTTAATAACCGCCTTTGTCCGACCGCAAAAAAACTAGTAAGAACTAGAAAATGTCATACATAAAAAAGGGAGAAAAAAATAATGGAAGATTAACAAACGTAAAAGGAAACACCAAAATACTAGAAATGTATAGATTACAACCCCTCCCACTTGAACAAGGAGGCGGGTTAGTTTGATGGATTGTGGGACATGCGAGAGAAAGTCTTGAAATGATGTGACGTCATTATGGTTTGATGAGCATTTCACATCACGGTGTTAATCGTCACTTATGACCTTGGGTTTGGCAACGATACCCTATCTCTCACCCCAAATATTTTTGCACGCGGTTTCAATGAGCGCGCGAGACACAGTTATTTGGTTTGGTTTTCAATTTTGGTATACGCGTGACAAAAGTGTAGCTGAGCCTGAAATTTTATTTTTAATAAACACTTTGGCGGAGGCGCCAGATTAGTTTTTCTTGGTTTTCTAACAAACGTCCGAAACGTGCAGCCAGCAAGGTAGCTAAGTGAGTTAGACGAGACTCTAATAACAACGAGTAAATATTTTTCTCAACGCTGTCCTTTGAACTTTTTTCCTGCTTTCCTGTTTTGTCTACGCGTAAAATTCAAATCCGCAAAAACTTGGCAAAGTTTGAATGTTTACCAAACACATGCAGTATCGCACTTACTATCTACTCTTTTTAAATGCCTACAAATCTTTGGTCCACGACCTTAGCCCTTTCATTAGCATTTATGTTGGGACGGTGCAGCTTCAGTAGTAGAAATACGCTCTTGCAATGACTTTATAACGGCTTTATGCGCTGAATTAATCCATTTATCTGATATTTATCTGCATATTTCTTTAGCAACCGACTATCAATTTGTTTAACAGACAGACGGCCTGATAATCATGAACTTGTGGAGGTAGTAAAACCTAAAATATACTGGCTGGTAAACGCAGCGTCGCAAGGACGCTGAAGAGAGACTGCTTGCACTCCGTCTTTCGGACTCGCGCCCTTTGGGCTTGCCTTTCCGCACAAAAAATAAATTAATTAATTGTTCGAGAAAAAAAAAATTTCCTTTCTCCAATTCATGTAAAAAAAAAAAAAACATTCTCGAAATTTTGAAATTATTTCTCCCACAGCTCGGCTACCATTTTGGAATGCGTAAATAGATAGAAAGATACAGAATACGGCTTTTATTATATAGACTTTTAGTTATCGTTTCAAGATTCACACTAAGTATTAATCCATCTATAAGAACAATTTCACACCAAATTTAATAGAGCCTAAAATAGTCCAGAACCAATTTCATAGGCGGACTATCTCCACTTTAAATCTTTGTCAAAAATGTTTAAAGCGGGAGAAACCCGGCATACACCGCCAAGCTCTTTTTAGTCTGATTTGCATACATTGCGAAACGGATACTGTTTTTAATCGAGGTCTGCGAATTAGAAAATCAGAAAAATGACGAGGTTTTTTTAAGGGAAACATTTCCTGAAAATTAAACGGATATTTTATTTATTATTATTATTTACGAACTTTCAATCTGGATAACCTCTTCAGTATTAAGTATACTTTTACCAAAGAGGGCCCTGTCTACGTTGCGAAAGAGGTACAACGGAACCTATAGAAATTAGCAATGAGAGGTTATCCTGATACGGACACGAGCGGCGTAAGAGCCACAGCTCCAACGAAAACTGTCCGGCAATCATACTCCCCCAAGCGAAAAATCATCCCAAATTTTAAAAATTAGAAAGTGAAATCAGTTGTGTATGTGTTATTAGTTATGGCCACCATTTTAGAAGATACTTTAAAAAAATGTCAATCTGATGACTCATTTCAAAACTTCGTTCATCCTAAAATAGATCCACCACCATACAGAGTGTCTGTAAGAAACCGGCTCAAATTTTAATAACATAAAAAATCACTTAATTTATGTAAAGAAAAAAAAAACGATCAAATTTTACGAGAGGCACAATCTAATTAGTGTCGCTATGGTCATTAACTAGCATAAAATAAAACTCTATAGTAAATGAAGTCGTAAAACGTCATGGGTATTTCAAACCGAAACGCAATAACTATCACATGGGAATTACAATCTGAGAAATACTTGCAATAAAAAAAATGTGTCTGTTGTTGTATTCAACACTTTTAACATAAATCAAATGATTTTTTGTGCAATTTATTTTTGACCGCTTTTCCCAGACACTCTGTATAAGAAAATGTGCGGTCTATCCCCAGTTTATTAGGGTACGAGAACGAACCTCAGCATTAGGAGTATTAGCGAGGACCTGATACATTTTAATACGTAGTAGTATCGAACGCACCCTGACGGGTAAATAGACAGAGCGTTCAACGACGGACCACACGTCATGAAATAGTTGAAATAAGAAGTGCATTAAATCAGAATTCAGTATCACTTCTCTTGTGGCTTTTCATCCGTGCGCAGGGAAAGTACCATTGGACGATACCGATAGCCATATAAAGTGCATTATGTGGTTGTGTACTACATATAGCCTACTACAAAATATATTTTCAATAACAATGAAAGCTTTGATTACATACTCGATTACATAAATAACTTTTAACAATGGATCTTGTCCTAAGGGGATTACCCTTTCAACATAAAACATGGAAAACAAAAAGAGAAAGTTTTTTTACGAACGTCGTGTTTGTTTTCAACCGTTTATTTTACCAAAAAACTCGCCCATGATTGGGCTTTCTTAGAGAATAAGTCTCAGGGTGGGTTCTATAGTATTCATGCTGATTGGGTATAACACAAAGACTTTAATCATATAGCTGTTTTGATTCGAAAAACACAGGCACATTGCTAATAAATAGATGGATGACAAAATGATTAAACTGGAAACTCTTTGCCTTTATGGGTGTTCATTTCATTCATTCATATAGTTAGTAAAGCGTACTAGACAAGAAGATCCTGAGGCAGACCCCTTTGTACACACTTGGACCAGTTTGTGGATGACACTGGGGTCTACATATTGAAGATCCGCCTAGATTAATGAAAAACCGAGTTGGCTTGAGAGAGCTTATCAAACGAATCCGACAAGATACCTCTCGATCTTATTATGATGACTTTTAAAAAAGAATGATTTCTTACCTGAGAGAGAACTTTTTCATGAAATATCTCCTGAAGTTGGCCAATCTCAATGACCTTTCCTTCAATATTTCTAAAATCAAGAAAGTAGTAAAAAATCAGTAATCTACTGTAAAGACATCCTTTCAAAAAAAATAATTAATTTATACATCGCGTTTTTGAGATAGATAGATAAATATAGATAGATAAATATAGATAGATATTTATTTACCAAATATAAAATACATGGATGCTAAGAAAAGCTAGTCGAGGGAAGGCCACCAGAAATTTTTATTTATATATTTTTATTTGTATATGATTTTGTTATATTTTTGTTGTTTTTTCTTTATTTATTATTTTGTTCATCCAAAATCCGTGTCTGGGAGTTCCTCGTAACTTCCATACAATATTGTCACCATTTGGTTCTTCTTTATTCTTTTTTTAAATTTTATCAAGCCAAGTTTTTATCGTCCTTCTTTCAATTTCGGTATAGTCTTCTATAGTAATACTGATTCCTTTATAACTTTCTTTGGACTTCAATAGTTTTAAGTTTTTACGAGCGCGATAGCATTGATGCGCATCCCCAAATATTATTTTAATTGGTCGCTTCTTTCCAAGATTGCGTCTTCCTATTATGTTTGTATATGTTAGTTTAAGCTCTTTCATGTCAATATCTTTTAAGAGCTGCCTTACATAGTCTTTGTCGATCTCATGATACTGATACTTCATAGTGTGCAGAGGGATCCATCTCCTATATTCTATTTTTGGTATTTTTGATAAAAAACGCGATTCTTACTGTATTTCTTTAACCAAACTATTCATTTGATTGTACAAGATATCGTTTTCTTCTTCGAACTAAAATCAAAGATACAATATATAAAAAACAAAACTGATCTCAAAAAGCCTCCTTGCAGGTAACTTAAATCCCACAAAATGAGAAAGAAACCAAAAGAAAAAACCGTCTCAAATACCTACAAGTTGTGTTTCTTCAGCAGTAAACTGTATCTCCTCTCGAGGTTTCCTTTCTTCCATGAGCAGCAAATCTATTGTCTTTTCCTTTGTTTGGGTTTGCTTTTTTAAAGTTGTAGTTTTGAATTCTATGATTTAAATACATTGTGATGAATGAATATTCTCTTGGTTTAATAGGTAGTCCTGTACCATAATTTTTTATTTATTATGGTAATAACACCAGGTTCACCAAAGTAATAATCTCTCTACAGTAGGTCTAGTCTAGATTTTTCCGAATTGTGCATATCTTGATTTTCAGTACGAATAAAAAATTTCAAAACATGGCCTATTTTCTTTAGAGATTGTTTCAGCTAGATTCCGGATTCATAGGTATAAATAGGTATATCAACAATTTACCATTTTCAGAGGGCTGTGGTGTTCCAATTTGTGGTTGAGCAATCTTGCTTGTTTTACTTCGATGGTCTGGTCTTAACTTTGACCTGTATAAATAATAAATAAGTTTGTAAATAAGTTGGTCAGTAACAGAATTTTGAAGGGTTTTTTTCATCGGAATTAGAATGCAGCGCTCTGAATGTAGAATAAAAGAGGACAGCACATAAACAGGTCAAAGGCCTATTCTCTTGGTCGGTACTATAAAGGAGTGCTGAGAAAGCATTCAGGCACAGAAATTGATATTTATACCGCAGATGCCTGCAGGTTTTCTTATTCGCCTGCAGGTTTTAAGGCTTTCCTGCGGGTTTCCTCGTAAATATTTACTGTTCTATTTATTTTCGAAACCCTCAGGTAACCCTCAAAACCCGCAGGAGGAGGCGGGTTTTAAAATAGAAGGAAAAGATTAAAAAAGAAGAAAATCCGAGGAGAATAAGGAAACCCTCAGGTAACCCTCAAAACCTGCAGGCGGAGGCGGGTTTTAAAATATAGCAAAAGAAATTTAAAGAAATCTAAGGAGAATGAGGAAACCCTCAGGTAACCCTCAAAACCCGCAGGAGGAGGCAGGTTTTAAAATATAAGGGACAAAATGAAAAAGAAAAAAATCCAAGGAGAATAAGGAAACCCTCAGGAATCTGCGGCAAATCTCTTGGAATCTGTGGTTTACTCTGAGAAAGTTTGCCATTACATGTAAAGAACTGTAAGAGTTGTAGACATTTTGTGTTAATCAGATGGATTCTATTGAAAACTGAGAGATTCTCTGAAAAAAACAAGACTTACTTACATTTTTTTCATATCAATAGTTTGCTTAACACGAAAAGCTCTCAATTGGCTATATAATTTTGAAATTTCTAAAAAGAAGAATGTAAGAAGGTTTTAGAGAAGGAATCTTTGAACTCCACAAAAACATCACCCCAATCAATCCCCTTTATACTCAATATGAAATAAATACTTGTATATGGTGCTTACCAACATGATATGCTTGAATAAGTTCAACGACAACTTTTCTATGGTTACTTTCATCTTCCTTTATGTTTGGTTGATTTGCTATGAGACAAAAAGCTTGTGCAAAATTAATCCAAAAATGGTACAAAAGAACTAATCCTCACCCACTATGTAAGGATCCTTATAACTAAGAAATCATTATAACAAAAAACCCTACTTGCATTTTCATAGGTACATGAATTTTGTAACTCTGTCTATTTTTTTTTGAACAATTACACCAGTGATTGAGCTTTAACTTGAAAGCATTTAAAATAATCCAATCCATCAGTTTTTGACTCATCTTATGCACTAAAAGTGCATACTAAAATGCTTTGGATTTTGAAGTTAGGGTTTCCTGTTTTGCTGATTGCTGCACTAAATTTAATTCCCTTTGAATATGAGACTAATACTAAATGTTCAATGCAAGATTTTAAAATAACAAGTTACTCATTACTTTCCGACTTGATATTGTTGATAGCATTGGAACAAGACTTGATTAATGATTGTGCATCATCATCAATTTGGTCACGTTCTTCTTCAGACATTGAGGAACCAAACGAAAGATGTCTAAAAATTACATGATAGTCATTTACAGCTACAGTAATGCATGTTAAAAGAAAAGAACCCCATATAAATACTATTGAAAAGTTTTTAGTAGTAGGATATTAAAAGCTGGTTGCTAATCAGGCCCTATTCTAGAAGAAAAAAGTAGCATCCAATTCTCATGAAAAGGTAGTCGGACGCACTTTTCTTCTAGAATTGGGTCTGCTAATAAACCAAATGACAGGTCTCCAAAAGGCGCAGCTCTCAATTAGCTTGTCTGTGTAACCAGTATCTCCTCCCTTGTGATTGTGGGTCAACCTCGTACCCAGGGTCCTTTGCAGCTTTTCTGATATTTGCATGTGGCTGCGAAAGAGACCCAAGTTGAAAATCGAGTTGAAAATCATACCTTTTCTTTAGGATTTTTTTATGCGAAAATCTTTTCTTGAAAGGTTTACTATATATATATTCATAAATATTTGCGTCTTTTGAACTCAAATAGAAACTAATAAGTTTCAATAAATATTTATTGTTCTGTAGGTGGCAAACAAAAAAGTGAGGATTTTCAACTTGTTGGGTCAGGGTCTCTTTCACGGCGACATCCAAATATCAGAAAAGCCGCAAAGGAACCTTGGTACGAGGTTAATAGTGGGTAAATGTTACCCTGAGTATATAAATATTTCTTGCTAGTCAACAAAGTAATTACTGTTCTTATAATGTGTGTTTTAAGTGTACCTGTTTTCATTAAGGTATTCAGATTTGTATTCTAAAAGGAACTTTTTGAATTTTGTGATTCCATTGACCTAAAAGAAAACAAATTTTATATTTTTAAACATTACACTTTTAACCTTTGACCTAAAAAACTTTAAACTTATCGAGATAAAAGTAATGAAAGTTTAATTCAGCAAGTAAGTTTTAAAAAATGACAGGGTTCTTGATTGCTCAACATTTAACTTAATTGTTTTGCACTGGTATTGTAACTTGTGGCTTAATATATTGCGTTACATTGATTGGTTTATGAATTGAAAAAATTACAATATTTAAAAAATGTTGTATTGCACTAACTGTATATTCAATATTTTTTTCCAAGCATTTTTATGCCTTTAAAGGGGAATTGAGGGAAAAACTACCCCCCCCCGCCATATTTTTTTGACTTCTATCAATTCATTTTATAAATCTAGAACGTTTCCGAAAGTTTCAGCGAATTTGGTAAAGTTTTCACCAAGTTATAGGGTTTTAAAGTTTTCAAAATATCAACGTTGATGACGTCACATATTCCCAACTTTGATTTTTGTGTTGAAAATGTTATCGGTGTGTAAAGCCGTGTTGTTACGATGTTGTTTTTCGGCATGATTCACATTCACTCACTATCACTCTTTTGAAAAAAAATACAAAGAAGATAAATCATTTTATTGATGTCTTTGTCTATTTCATTTCCTGTTTTTGTCTATTTCATTGAATAAGTATTAATTTGAGGGTTTTTTTAGTAAAGGTCATCAGATCGCCTCAGTTATAACAACGTTGTTTATTTTGTGGTTGCTAATAAAATAACTATTTGACTCTGAAGAAGTCGATGTAACTTCACTCTCACTAGAAGAAGACATCGTACGCTACTACTGTATTTACTGCTTTATATTTGCGTCGACGAATAAAGATGGGAATACAATACGTCACAATTTTGGTCATGTGACTTTACAAAACTGTTAATTTTGAGCTATCTAAGCATTTTTGGAAATTTATATATAAATATTTGTGTTCAGAACAACAAAACGATCATTTTAAGCTAAAGTTGTTTTTTTCCCTCAATTCCCCTTTAAAAAATTCTCCTGGTTTCTATACTTACGACATCAATGGCCTTTGAGTTAAATGGAGGATTGTCTGCATGTATTTTCTTCTTTGATTTTGGTAGAATGGAATTATTTGAAGAGTTTTTGTTTCTGACTTTTGCTGCTTTAACACATGCTTTAAATACCTTTGTTATCTCCATTTTTTCTATATTTATTCTATAAAAAAGTCACTGCAATTTGTAAAAAATGAAAGTGTACTGTATGCAGGGGCGGATCTACGGTGCCTCGCATGCAAAGCGCGAGGCACTTGAAAACCTACAAAAATTATTTTATATGTCCTTTTGACTATATCAAAGTGCGCTTAAAATCATGAGCCGTGAAATCTTGTTAGATAATGCGCTCGCGGAACCGAC
The DNA here is from genome assembly GCA_036023255.1 of Mitrocomella polydiademata. Classification (NCBI taxonomy): domain Eukaryota; kingdom Metazoa; phylum Cnidaria; class Hydrozoa; order Leptothecata; family Mitrocomidae; genus Mitrocomella; species Mitrocomella polydiademata. The sequence goes on from JAYRBV010000570.1 coordinate 14,233, forward strand.
CGGGTTTTATAACGGTGAAAATTGGGTCCAAATGACGGGTAAAGGGTCCAGCACCAATTGTAGATTCAATTTTGGGTCTGTAAATTACACAAATAAGATTCCGCATTCGAAGAAGCGGTTGTTTCAGATGATCATGATCATTTTTGCCGCAGGAGCAAAGTAGAAGTAAATGAGCTACCATTAGTCCCCTTTCACGGATTTCAGCCGTGATTGGACAAACAAATCCGTTTCCTACATGTATGATGTAATATGTAATGTA
>JAYRBV010000681.1:0-14491 GCA_036023255.1 Mitrocomella polydiademata
TTATAAGCAGAAATTCATTTTGGCTGCAGCAAGTCTATATTTGAATAATGGAAGTTATAAGCAGAAGTTCATTTTGGCTGCAGCAAGCCTATATTTGAATAATGAAAATTATAAGTAAACATTGTCTGTTAAATGCGATTTAGGATGATTAGCTGTTGTATGAAGTTTCAGCAAAACAATTATTGTCCCAATTAATGTCCCAAAAATTCACTAAGCAAAATGACACAATTCTAACATTTCGCGGATGGTCTAAAATTAAATATTCGCGGGAATTTAATTTCACTGACCAGTTTTTCGTGTCGGCGAACAATAAAATTAACGACAAAAAAGAAAAAACGAACAAAATCCCTGCTATTTTTTTGGAATATATGTAAAAAATACAACATAAAAAGCTTTTTTGATAATGTTTTTGATTTCACAGATTCGACTGCTGTTTTCAAGTTTTTCACGGAGACTAAATTTTGCGGACGGCATCTTAATAAATTTTTCGAAAGATCAAGTTTCAAAATTTTCACAGATAAAAAATCTGTGAAATTAGTGAAATTTAACCCCTACAAAATACACGGTTTCGAGGTGTGTCGAGTGCGCATGTCTGTGATAGAGAAAAAGTAAACAAATGTTCATGGTGTCTTAGACAAACGTTCCTACACTGTAAATGGTTTCAAACGGCTCTACCAAAAACAAGCTCTCGAAAAGTAACCATTGCAGTGTAAGAACAATACACGGTTTCGAGATGTTGAGTGCGCATGTCTGTGGTATGTAAAAACCTAAGGGCGCCTGTGTAACATACTTTCCTCCTACACTGCACCAAAACCAAGCTCTCAAAAGCGCCCTTATGTTTTTCCATGGCGAATTTGGCGCATTTTAAAGGGCGTAGCAACGCAAGACCTCGAAACCGTGTATTGTACAAGTTTTTCCCTGCCACAGATAAAACGACTCCGCACGAGGATTTTTGGTTAGATAACAAGACTCACTCTTGCTGCAATTCCAAATTCTTGATTTCAATTCCTTTCTAGAAAAAAATCATAAGTAAATTGGTCAACTTTAAAAACAAAAACTTTTTATGGAACATTGTCTGGAAGAACTCCTTTTGGAAAAGACGTCCACGTCCGTCGGCACAAAAACACCGTGCGACGTTAAATACCAGTTAGTAAAGTTGAAGTACTAAATTACTTTACATAAAACAGACGGTAATATGATGTGCTAGCTTCGAAACAAAATATATCTCAATAGCCAACGAACCTGCTGTGATTTCGACTCGTGGAATGTCTTCTCTTGCTCTTTCTTCTCATTTTCGAGTTGATTGATTTTTTTGCTCAGGCATTCCTCCCTAGAAATAAATGAAAATGGTTGATGAGTTTGCTGGGTAGGTTGTTGTTATTATCGGACAAAATCGGGAATCGGAAAATATTGTGAACATTTTGTACAAACTTTGGAAATTTCGAAAAAGTGAATATTTTTGAGTGTAAAAATTATGTGCGACATTGTTTTTTGTAAGGTACTCAGCAGGCAATTTTGTCAAAAGCCCACTGTGTAGAAGAGTGTTTGCTATTGAAACGACAGACGTATTGAATGCAATTTCAATAGAAAACATACTCCGGCGTAAAGGTTATCTAGTAATTTTGCCGGCTGGGTATACTCATGAAATCAAAATTTCCAATTTTTTAAGAGAAAGATTTCTAACCGATCTTTAATTTCCTTCTTTTCATTATTTAAGTCGTCCACCTCCATCTCCAACACTTTCAGCCTGTCTTCCAACAACTCGTTGCCAGATTCGATGACCTCAAAATCACTACATCGCCTCTTCAATTCTTCAATCTCTTTTTCCCGCACGGCTTGACAGGCGTTATATTTTTCCGAAAGCGCGTTCAGTTTCTCTCTGGATTCGTTTAAGATGTCGATTCCTTCACCAGTTTCGTCCATGAACGTGGAGTTCTCTTTAGGTGACAAACTCTCTTCAAGAGTCGAAATCTAAAGGAAAAATTAACATGTTTAAAAGAAGGGTGCCGTTTGTTGGAGGAATTACAGCATTTCAAGTAGACAGATCTTTTGATAGCATGTTAGTACTCCCTTGTTCTATTTCTAATAGTTGAAAATCCTGTTTGATCTACAATCAGTGGCACAAATAGCAAAATACGCGTAAGGATCTAAGTTTAGTGGCGAGAAAAACTCGATTTATTTCTTAGAGCCTGGAAATCATCAATATTCATAATTTTGATCAAAAGCCAAAAGATCTAAAGGCTCAAGGCAGGCTCATGATAAATTGCTGAGATATATCTCCACAACTCACTGAATCCAATAAAACCAACTTTTAGATTACTTGTGTTTTTTTTTCAAAATATGTGAAAACTGCGATAATTTACGGCAGCAATTGTAGTGTAGGTAATTGGTAGCTTCCCTCGAAAAGGGATTTTGAAACAGCAATAAGGAGGAGAGTAAATTTAAAATCCATCACTCTCCGTTGTAGAGAGTATTTGATTGGCTTGGTATGGGTTTTGAAAATTCTTATAGTAATCACATGGTTTATTGAAATTTGATTGACGTCTTTGCTTACGTTTATTTGAAATTTCCCGCTGTTTTGTAATTTCCCGCTGATGAGATTGAAATTTCCCGCAGAATATGGGAAAGAATGGGAACAAATGACGAAGAAATTCTTGATTAAACGTAAGCAAAGACGTCAATCAAATTTCAATAAACCATGTGATTAACCAGGAATCGCATGCTTAATTTCGTGATATTTGGGATCAATTATCCCTCGTTCACTTTTGAAATTTCAAAATTTCAAAAGGTGAACTCGGGAAATTTGTCCCAAATTTCCCTCATAACCATATGATTACTAGTACAAACATTATGCACTATCCGTTTTGCAGAAATAATTTTTACCGTGTTAACTTTCTCTGCCAATTGAACTTTGACATCCAAATGATCAGCCTGTAAGGAAAAAAGAACAACAATATTATAAGAATGAGCGAGGCAAATATCCGGATTAGCCCTTTAAGAATAAAGTTGAATGATCAAATTAAATGACTCAAGCCTGCTAGTTTCATTTAGTTTCATTTCAATTTTGTTTTAAAATCTTTCTTTAAATCGAAAAACTCGTAAAGACAGGTGATTTCTTGAAATAAATAAAGTTTATCCTTTAAATGGCCCTTCATTGAAGACGATGCCTTTTGTCTCCATTAAAACTGACGAGATAAATAATTTCCCCTTTTTCAAATTTTGACAAACAAGCTCGTTGTAAGGTCTCTAATTTTTCACTAATGACCATGCCCCTTTAAACGACTGTGAAAAACTAGACCATGAAGTATATATACAACCCATACATGATAAAGGATATGAAACATGAATTCTAAATTCCCCAAAATGATCTGTATAAAAACTGGTTAAGCTTATGTACAGTTATCATGAACATCCTCAGAGGTTTTATGACAAACTTCAGCCTTTGAAATTCACGTCGGCATTCTGCTATTGCTGACGTAAATGTGAAAATCTACAGCTCACGTCGGCACTTTTTTGCCGACGACGTCAGTGTGTTTCGCTGCTGGTCTAAAGAATTTTCTTTAAACAGTTGTTTTTTAAGAGTTTTCTCTCATTTTATGCATTATATTTACGACGTAAATTAAATTTATAGACGAAGAAGCAAAAATCAGAAAAAAATTGAAAACTACGAAAACAAAATTTGCATTGTTTATGTCGGCATTTTTTCGCCGACGTAAAATAAATTGAATTTCAAAGGCTGAAATTAGTATAGAATATGATGACAAAGATATCATTTTTTTTAGCTTTCTGTGTCACAATTAACTAAGGGATGATTATGTACCTACTGGTGTACGATACCAAGTTTGCTATGTAAATCTAGTAGACCGAATTATCAGTTTTGACATTTCTTAATATCAATTTTTAAGTAAACGACAGACAGATAACTCGGTAGATTGATAAGATTCAAGAGTCTAGCTCGCATTGCCAACGTATCTATATTTTATCAGAAAATAAATAATACAGCATTCCACGGGGGCATTCAAAAAGTACGTTAGTCCAAAGGGGGGAGGGGGTCAGAGTAAAAGCGAACACCCATTGTTATGTGACGTCATTTCTATTGTTTAGAAGCAAACAGGGGAAGGGTCAGAAATCGGCAAATTTGAGCGAACGTTCTTATTGAATGCCCCAAACCTCAAAATAAATAAATGAACATTCTCCATTAAAAAAATTATGTGTCTAAAAATATAAGCTTTATACTGGAATAATAATAATACGCTGGAAAATAAACAAAAACAAAACTTGCTTCAGCGGTTTTTACAAACAATTGGCATTTTTGAAGATGATTTCATGATATTCTAATTTACACATTCAAAAATTTACTCTCAACTATTTTACAAAGCTTGTCAAAAGATGCGTGGGATATTATAACGAGCGAGCAATTTTTACCCTCTGAAAACACGAAAACAGCCCCGTCAACTCTATAATCATAAAAACAACGGAACAAAATTCATAAGAAAACCCCCGTTTTGGTGTATTATATGTAAAAAGTGCCGAACTTACGACCTTAAAATCAATCAGCTTAAAAAGTGTCTGTTCCGTATATTTTTATAGAGAAAAATACAGAAAAAGCTTGTGGAGGAGTGTTTTTTCATTGATATGGCGCGCAATATTGGGTGCCGTATCAATACAACACACTCCTCCACTTTGACTATTCAATAAATTTTGCCAATTGTCCTTCCATTTTTGAGAAAGGTAGTGCAGGTAACAGGCAGAAGCTGTCTACTAAATACATTGTCTGTTAAATTTTGGTACAAATATAAAATCAATTAAAAAAATCAGTATTCTATTAAAAATTTTAACCTTTAAAAGGCCGGATCAAACCAGTCCAACATTTCATCCAATATGATGGAGTTTATTTGTATCGATATGGCACCCAATATCGCGTGCTTTATCTGTAGAAAACACTCCTCCGTACTGATGTTTTATGCAATGTTGGACTGGGTTGGATCCCGCCTTTATCAGAATTAGCTGACGGTCAAAAGTCTCACCATGGACGGGCTATTTTTGTTATGTACAATGTCTATATACACACTCTCAAAATACATAATTATATGTCCAAAATTTTATCACACATATCAACAAGCCTTAAAATATATAAGTTTTCATATATCCTAACTTGTCTAACCTAAACCCATTTAAAGCACGAGCAATTAAGGTGGATTTCCACTTGTTTTACATTTTGGACATCAACAGGAAAAAAAAAGCTATACTAAAATCTGATTGGTTTGCTTGAAACAATAAAAAAAGCCGTTCTCGCCATTTTAATTCGCTATGATTTGTCCTCTGTCCTGTCCTGTCCCGGGAAAGTTGAACTGAATTCAACTTTTGTCCTGGGACAGAGTCGGGACATGCTAGACAAATAGGACATAATACTTTTACCCGTGTCCTGTCCAAAAGTGGACAAGTGGAAATCCACCTCTACATTGAAGCTACTTGTATCGGGACTTCCGCGAGACGAAGAAAATCGCCAAATCGCGGTAATCATTTTTGCTACTAGAATTTTTTTCAAAATCAAATATATGAACCATTATAGATTGTATGCATATATACAAATATAAAAATCACGTGATAAAATATTTACAGGTGGGTTTAAAAACCAGCCGTCAAAACTCGTTAGGTTTGGCACATGACGTCAATTCGACGTTTGATCAACATACATATCACCTCATTGTGTGTTACGCTTCAACGTCTTAAAAAGACTCACCCCAAAGGTCAAATAAATACGAATCCAGTTTGAATGCGAATGTGTGTGAATTAGAAATCTCACTGAGATGAAATGGAAAACCAGGTTAAAACAACTCCATACAAAGTCTACAATGTTACTGTTTGAAATGAATCAGTGATGCTGTTACGATACCTAAAAAATAGAGGGTAAGATTAAAAAAAACTTTGAATGAAATAGTACACCAAATTGATTCCACATATCCAAGGAGGTGTGAAAGAATGAAATAAGGAAGAAAGTCAACTAACCTTTAAACTTTTATCAAAAGGGTCAGAGGGGAGTCACCTAATGTAACTAGCGCTTAAAAGCACTCTCTGCCTTAGTGGGCTTTCAAGTTTCTTGGAGAGGATATAAAAGGGTCAGAGGGGTAGTTACTTAGTGTAACTAGCGCTTAAAAGCACTCTCTGCCTCATCTTCGTTTTATCAAAATGGAAAGTTGACTTCGACTCGAGCAGCCTACTTAAAAGGTAAGTTGGTTTTTCGTAGCGCAAATAAATTCTAAATTTTAAACATCCAACCGTCACAAGACTAAACCTATGAAGGAGCATTTGCATCGAATTGGTACGCAAAGTGCCCGCCATTGCGATGGAGATTTGTGGACACATCTTCCGGCTTGGTTACATTATACCTGTAGGGTTTTCAGTTGGTCTCCATTTTCACTCAACGTCTTGGTGAGTTCCTTGCATTGATCTTGAGCGATGAGAATCTCTTCCTGCAACGTAGTGACCTGTTCAAGAGAGAAGCAAGAAAGAATTGTTATTGTCGAAGATAGTCGCATAACGGTCAATCGTGTCTCTGCGGTGGTGTCCGATTCTTGATAAAATGGTAATTCAACCATTGAGGTACACCCTCCACCTGCCGGTTTTTGAATGACTCGCCCGCCGCCCGCCTCATGGGAATTGTACGACCAATAATTCACACATCCGGTAAAAAAATGTTTTCTATTGCAATATCTTTCTGAAGAGAAATCACTCCTTCACTTTTTGTAAAAGCTTTTTAAAGTAGTGTACTAGAGTAGGAAACAATATAATATCAGAAACTCCATACCTCTTTTTCTCTGTCAGACTTCTCCCTGGTTAGTTTATCGCTTTCAACTTTCAGCGCTTCCTGTAGTTTATGAATCTTTGTTTTCTATAAACAGGAAAAAATATACGAGCGATATGATACAATTTTGAGCAAGTTGACATTGGTTTATTAATTGAAATAATAAATTATACCAAAGTGGTATAACTTAACTTGTCCGTACTAAATTTGAAAAATTGCGCACAAAAAATGAGTTGAGTTATTCTGAATTCGTGCTGTGCGAAAATTAATACCTACAAAATTGCATGTAAGGCTCGTTGGACAAGAATTAAATAAGTCATTTGCCCGTTCCATACATTACCCACCTTTTCGTCGTAATGTCTTTGAAGATATTCGTGTTGTTGTTTGACATCTTCCAATTCAGAATTTACGGCTGAAATCGTCGTCTCTTTGTCGCCAAGCGCTACATTCAGTTCTTCAACTTTCTTCATGAAATTGTTAATCGCCTGGCTGTCCGTGATGTGTAGCCATTTTTGAGCGGCTATTTCTTTCCTGGATTTATCGATTTCCCCCTGGAGTCGTTCAATCTCGCGATCCTAAAGTCAGATTGTTTTGAAACTGTTATGTAGTGATACAAATTCTCAGACGGGAGAAGGTTGTAGGCCTTCGTCACCTTAGTTTATTTCTTTAAATTCTTGGAATCAATCGAAAGGAAACAGAGAAAGGCGAAACAGAGGAATGAATGTTGAAGAGGAGTGCAGGAAAAATGCATAGATAGCCAGGCCAAATTTCAACTTACTTTTTCTTCCAAGTCTCTTGATAAGATACTGTTTTTCTCAAGAAGTTCATTTAATGTTTCCTAAAGGAAAAATTGAAGTCAAAGTCAAAACATTGAAAACTGTATGAATAACTGTTTACACGCAGGGGTTGACTGGTACAAGTACTGTGGATCGAGTTTTGAGCCCATGACTTCTCGTATGCCGAGCGATAGATCTACTACTGAGTTTTCGAGATTGTATAGCTAGCACGTTGGTGTCATGTACAATCAGTACAAAAAAATACAAAAAAAAACAAGTTATTTCAAACCTCTTCTTTATCTTGTGAGTATTTCATTTTTGTTTCATATTCGTAACTCAACTTCTCCAGAGCAAGCTAAATCGAGGACAAATAAGATAACTTGGTGTAAATATAAGACTTCATCCTTGGAACCTTGTCAAAAAATTTAAGACCCAACCATAATCTTTTTCCCCGTATTTAGTTCTAAAGGTTTTTTGTGTATGATCAAAATCAGTTAGTTCGCAAAATAAATCAATAACAGTTAAGAATACTCTACTGTAATTAAAAAAAATATAGCTTGCTGTAATGTGTTTACAGTGATGAAAAACTTAAGGAAATAGCAGTATAGAAGAAAGTGCAACGGTGTACCTGTCGTTGTTCTTCAACTTCTTGTCTCAACTTCTTCTCTTGTTCAAGAAGGTTTTCGAGTTCACTCGTTTTGTGTCGATAATATTCGCACTCATCTTTCGATTGTTCATAATCGACCTGAAATTCATAACAAAACAGTACATTGATCTGAATGAATATAGGCAACTGTATTCAATTTCCAATCCAGTTTTGTATAAGGGTTACCTGTAGGTTATTATTTCTTTCTGCTGTTTCATCATTTTCCGTTTGAAGGTTAAAGAATTCAATTTCCAACTTTACATGCTGTAAAATGAAAGTGTAAGGTGGTTAATGGTGGACCTAGCAAAGCTAAAGAAAACAAACTTTCATAATAATGAAGAAGCTTAACAAGCTAAGATACAATGTGATGATTACATTCCATACCTTGCTTTCCAAAGCAGCAAATCTTCTCGTCGATTCAATATTATTTTCATTTTTCTCTTTCTTTAAAGTGTCCAGTTGTTTATCTGCTGATGTTAGCAGAATCTTCAAGTCGTCCACTTCACTTTTCAGAACTAGAGAGGAAATGATAGGAGTAAATAAAGAACCATTAATTTATCAGGGTAAGTACTGATTGAGATCAAAAGACGGTTCATCAATTTGTTTTTCTATGCAACTTTAATATAAAGAATGAATTTAATGCTATAAAATATTTCTCAAAGTTCGAAAATATAATATTTCTTACTTGTGGCATTGCCTTGTGTTTCTTTGTATTTGTCCCTCAGTGTCGTTAATTGCAAATTAAATTGTGTTTCTTTGGATGACCAATCCTGCCGCTCAGTACCCAACAGCTAAAACGAGCAAAAATAGAAAAAAATGATTTCATATCTTTACAATTTGTCTACCCATGAAGTCTTACCATCATCAACACCCTCATTTCTTGGCAGAGTCATGGCTTCGAGTTGATCGCCTCAACAGCAACTCGGCCACAGTTCCAGCATATATTTAACTTTGTAAATTATGAAATTACCTGGTCCAGCTCATTAGCCTTATGCTCCAATTTTGCAATACTCTCCATTAAAGGGATTTGTTTACTTTGTTCACCGTAGTAATTTTTCAAAGAGTCGTTGTACCAGTCCTATGAAATTAAAGTATTTGTTATTGTCCGTGCATTACTCGACACAAAAGCAATAGCACTCCGTACTGCTCCATGACAACAATAATTATAAAATAAAAAATCTGAATTTGGTCTGAAATCATTTAATGCAACAGTAACATTCCAATCAAATAATATTCACAGACCATAAGTTTAGGCGGGGGATGTACCTAGCCTACATTTGTGGCTAAAAAAATTACACCATTTGAAATCATTCTTGGGCGAATTTAAATTTGTTATGTGTAGCATCGAGGCTAGCACCCATATAAAATGACAAAAAAAGGGTAGAATAATTTTGAGTTAATCTGTTCAATGACGAGGCAACAAAGGCAAAACAGTTCATGTTCCAACTAAAATATGGTAGTAGTCACCTGCAGCTGTTTCACTTCATTCTGCAACGCGTCAATATACACCGCTTCTGCATCAACACTCTTGTCATTAGTTTGGTTCAAGTAAGACTCATCAAACAAGTGTATATCAGCTTCATCTTCACTATCCGTCATATCATTCAAACTATCTTTTCTTTGTAAAATGTATTTGGGTGGTGGCTCTTCATCTAGCGGACGGTTTGGATCATTCACATAACTTCCGTTTAGTGAACCGTTCTTAATATTCTCTTTATTCTCTTCTACATGATTGTCACTATCCTTAGTACCGTTTAAGTCCTTTTTGAGGTTTGAAGTAGCAGCATTATTCGATTTTCTGATTGGTGTGGAAATTTGTGGTGTTTTTATAGGTGTTGAACGAGGTGTACCAAATTTCTTTGGTGTAGACAGAGTCTGAAATTTTAAAATAAAAACAATCTCAAATACTATATTTCTACTTTGAAAACTAAAAACCAACCTTTGTAACTACAATATGGAAGAAATTCAAGCAATTTTATATTTCTCTAGTAATAAATTGACTTTCATTTCCTTCACATTGTTTATTTAAATTAATGTTTTATGGTGGCCAAAAAAACTAACCTTTATTGTTTGTATATGTAAACTGTTCATGCTTTGTCTCTCCATTGCCGTACTCAGCCTAAGGGATTCGAGTTGTCTCTAAAAGAAATTAAATATGTTACAATAAAAAAAAATTGAATATAATTATATCTATTTGAGTTGACGGTCTGAGAATGACAAAGTTAGCAAAAGAATTTACAATGTAAAATATAAATAATACACTCAATACAATACTTGTTAGTGTTTGTTATAAGTACCTCTAGTTCGTTGTTGATTTTACGCAAGGCAGCTTCATTAGCAGAAAAATCCATCTCCTTTTTCCTTGTAATTTCTCGTTCTTTGACAAGTTCCTCTGTTTTTTGCTGTAGATTCTCTCGGGAATCCTTTATGTCGTTTTTTAAGGTATCGAGTTTAGCCTGCACATGAGCTAACTCCATTTTTGTTCTTTCAATTTCTGCATTTGATGCCTCTAAACTTTGTTGCGAGCTAGAAAGGCTTTTTTCCAAATCATTAGACTGTGAGGACATGAGTTCTCGGAGTTGGCGTTCTAACTGCAAAGTATATCGATGTTTTTCTGCCATATTTTTAGTAAAATCACCATTGGAGGGATCCAGTGATTTAAGTCGTTTTATTTCAGCTAAAAAAAATCAATGTGTGTAAATATAAATAATAAAGCAAAGAAGAAAAATTGCATACACTCCATATCAGTACAATAACAATGATTGCTAACAATTCACTAAAAATACTCTCTCAGAACTCTAGATTAGCCATTATGCAATATTTACCTCTTAATTCAAGGTTTTCGATGGCAAATCTTTTTACTTCCGGATGATTATCAATACTTGTTTGTAACAGTTTATTCTCTTCTTTCAAATTTTTCTAAACATCAAAACATTGGTAATATAGACATACATATGAAACGGGAGACACTGTTAATACGTTGTTTTAATGAATGTACTACTGCTACTTAAAATCAAATTCTATTTCTAGTCAAATGCAACATAAGGAATGCAACCAAACATCCAAGGTTTTTCACATAAACAAAAAAGACTCACAATTTCTTTATCTTTGGCCCCTTCCTCTAAAAGACCTTCCTTTTTAATGGTTCGTTCCAACTTTGTTATATGCTCGGTACGGAACTTCAAAATCATTCTAGTAGACTGTAAGAATTTCTCTTTCTTGTTGAGAAGTTCTTCCAGTTTGTGCACTTTATCTTGTAACGCCTGTAAAAAAAGTAAGCGTTAAAACGTACAAACCGTAGAAAGTCAATTTCAAAATAGTCAGCATAAAATAATTGCACAGAGTCAGCAGGATATGTAGAATACTCAGGGGTGCAAAAAAGGTTTGATAAGTTAGTCATAACAAAGAAATAAGATTCTGAAACTATGGCTAAAACACAAGTGAAATAATGTTTGAGTAAAATTGGCAAAAATTGGCAGGTCATACAAATTTGTCTGGTTGCTATTTTGACCTCTGCAGAACACAGTCAAGATCCTACTGTAGGTGTGATTTTCGTAATTATTGATACATCAACAAAGAAACTCAATCTGAGAGTAGTAGGATATAAAAAGATCAATAGATTAAAAATACCATTTTCTCCTCTTCTGATTGTTCTCTTTCACCAATGGCGTTCAACATCATATCTTTCCAATGAGATGCATTCTCACCTTCTATATTTCCTGATTTGTGCGGACTTCCCATTCCTAGAAGAAAAAAACAACAATCGCTTTGTAATATTTTTTGATATTTTCATTTTAACGAGACAATCTTATATTTAGGGTGACTCACCTATTGATTTTGGTTCTTGAGAAATACCATCTAAAATAAAAAGATATGGATAGTAATTATAATGTAACTTGAATCTTTTAGTGTATCATAGATTTTCTACCGATCTGGCCAGTGTCAATGAACTTCGCCAGCTGATTATTTCATTACAAAATTAATATTGGAAAAAATTGAATAAATGAATGCTGAAAAGTAACCTTTACAGCCACAGCCTTATAATAAAACTTACCTCTTGCTTGTGCTAAGAGTTCCTTCAACTTTCTGATCTCAGATTGCAATTCTGTGACATTTCCTGTAACATCTTCATTCATGACAGCCTTGTTTTTAATCATTTTAGCTCGTCGTGCAAAGTTTAACGTGGATAGCGTCTCACCAAAACATCTGAAAATACAATAAGATAACTAATACAAAGAATTCTTATTGAAATATTTCATCAAGTAGCATCCCATCTACATCAAAGCACCTTAGAGAAAAGGAATAATCAGTAGTAATACTACACTAAGTAATGTGCTGCAACACCGGCATAGGTTTTTTAAAGAATTTAAACAGTTTTTTTCTTTGTAACACTTCCGTGAGAATTTCTATTTAAAAACTACTACTGAGATCAGATTAAAAATTAATGATACAACGGTATCTGATACTTTCATTACACAGAAAACGGTTAGATTCAAGTGAATTACTTAATTTACTTGTATATATAATGTGCTCAGTATGAAATAAATATTTCTTAAACAAAACAATATGAATTTCAAGACAGTTTCATTGTAACATTCATTTCTGTCACATCAGAAATTAATATCTTAAATTAATATCAATGTGAGATGAAATTTGAAACTTGATACTTTTACTGAAGGAACTTCAACTTTTGATTTTTTTTATTGCAAAACAACATTTATTATACCTAGAAGATGGATGCACATTGGCTATGATGAATGTTCTTGCATTTCCACCTAAAGAATCCTGGAAGAAAAGGTTAAAATTATTCGTTTTTTAGTAAGGAAATTCCTAGATTTTAACACATAAAACTGGAAAATTTCTCTTTTTTTAATAAGACCAAAATCAATGGAAAAATAACACATTTTAAACTGCCTTCTTACAAACTATTCTATTGACTATTTTCATTTACATTCTCTTCATCAAAAAAAACTACTACCGAAAATTCAATCTATAATGTGATGCTCAAAAGAACATGAAATGTATTTTTATACTTTTATTTCATCTGAAATTCACAACACTAGAAGACTATAAGGACTTACTCTTAAAATGAAAGTCAGTTTTGAGTCTCTGTAATGTACATGTCTTGATTTACCGTGCGCAATATCAACTAAAGCCATGATAACATTTCCCAATGCAGATAATGACTTATTGATACTGCCTGCTTCCTGTAAGTAAATATGCATTAAAAACATGTGGTAAGCAACATCATTTTGATTCAGGTAATACTAACATCAAAACTTGGAACATTTTGAAAGAAAATTAAAAGAAGTATTTCATATCATTGAAAATGTATCATGAAGTTTGGTAGGAATATCCTTAGAATACTTTAAAAATGATCAGAAAATATAGCAAGATAAGGGGGAAAACAAAACTTACTTTTAGACGTAAATCTTCAGTGTTGGTATCTTTTTGCCTTTCTGATCCAGCCAGATCAACAAGATGGAGCTTTGAGACTTTGATATTATTCATACCACCAGTTCTTTTCTAAATTCAAAATATTTCAACCATAAAGATAAAATTCAAAATAGTTGCCATTAGTAATATATCCTTGACTACCGGATTTAGATTTGTTTCTTCAAGGTACTGCACTTACCTTAGACTCAAGACACACTGTAAACACAGCATGACTACGACTACTCTCTCTGTTCATTGATGTAGAAGCTACTCTTCGATTCATCCAGCCTGACTGTAAGACAGAGTAGGCATCTTTGGCTGATGAAACATCTCTTTCTGCCAAACCTTCTACAAAAACACCTTTCTTAATATTTTCACGCAAGTTTAGACTGGCTGTTGAAGGTTCTAACAAGTCAAACACTTGCTCGTTGTAAATTTCCAAGAATGAACATCTGGCAAGATATTCAACTCTGTCGCCAGCCTAAATACAAATTTTGGAAAATTTTATAGCAGCTGATGAAATTTAATTTTTTTACCAAATTTAAAAAATATTTTTTAAAACCAAGAAGATTAGGAAAAAAATCTTTATCATAATCTAACCTTTTCTTGCTGACGCTTTATTAAGCTGAAAATGTATTCAAACCCACGTGGAATGACACCTCGAAGGGGATGGGAAAAATTATCTCCATGATCCGGTGGACCTAAAATAGAATTTAAAAAAAAAATTAAACAAACTAGTCATAAAGTGTCATAATGCTATAGTGGAAGTTATGTTTATCAAGTTATGTTAACCCTATTTGAACTGGGGGGGGGACCATTTGGTCCCCC
>JAYRBV010001014.1:0-11836 GCA_036023255.1 Mitrocomella polydiademata
AAGCATGAAAGACAACATTGTAGAAGGGGGGAAGGGGGAAATCATCTTGTCTGGATAATATATGGCCAGGATTGTATATAGTGTGACCCACGTAAGATGGCACAATTCGTAAAAAAGAAAAAAAGAAAGGAACCGGTGCCTTTGTTTTTGTGGATCACCTCTGCACTCTGTTACCAAACCACTTGTCACGTGCGTTTACTTCCATCCGTACGTTTTCAGTGCGACGTAAACACAAGTTTCAAATATTATGCTAATGTGACTTTTTGTATATTTATTATATAAAAACAGTCTTTGATCAAACTTTGTAAAAATTTGGTCCTAAAATAATTACACGTAATTTTTATCGTATCGTCACACTGTTTGAAAGTCTAAAATATGAGATAATATTTCTCAAAGGGCCAAAGTAATTGGAATTAAAGGAATTAAAAGATTATGTTAATTGGTCTCAAAGTTTAAAAAATTTAAAATTCTTAATTTTTTTTAAAAGACACACAGAGACAACAAGAGAGAAACTATGAAAAATGAAATAAAACGATAAGAAGTATCACATCACATGTGACACATCCCTCGCATCAATACCAAGTTAGATCCACATCAGTGAAAAAAATATTCAAAATATTTTTGACCCCAGTGGAAAAAAGCTACTCACGCCATTCACGAAAAATAGGTTTATTTAAACCATCCAATTACAAAAGTAATTTTTGAGAAAAGCCTTCTTAGTTCATTTTGTTACAAAATATTGGTGCTGATATTTCGCCCACTATTGGAAATTCAATAGTCAATTTTGAGGTGCCCAATGGGTTACTGAGAAATAGCTGTTTAATCAATTCTACAATTCAGATAATATTCATAAAACTGCTAGTCTTGGATAAGCCGCTTTCAGCTTTTTAAGATTTTCCAAGAAGGTAGCGAATTTCATATTATGTGTGATTCTCCTCAGCAGTGTACCGACTGGTGAGGCCTAATAAGGTAGAAGCAAATCTCAAGGTTCTGCTCCGAAATAAACAAAGGACGTCGCACGCAACCCGGATTCATCAGGATTCATCATATTGGTCAAACACCAAAGAATCTAAAAAAAGGCTCCCAAGGCTCCTGATAAATCTCTGAGATAAATCTCCATAACTCGCTAAACCCAATAAAACCAATTTTTTTTTCAAAATATCGGAAAAGTGCCATAATTTACTGTGTGACTGTGATTGTAGATGGAAAATTAACAATATTGCAGCACATTCTTTTTCCAAGTACATTCCCAGTAGAGGCGCTACCCTTCACAATGTCTAACGATGTATTTATAAAATCCAATGTGTGATAGTGATTATATTCTAAATACGAACGCTGCTTCCTCTATGCAATCAAACTATACTATCACTTAATAGGTGTAGTAGATGACCCGTGTAAAATCTCCAACGTCAAAAACCAACAAGACATATCCAAGAAAATACTATACACTGTAGTAGATTAGCATATTCAGTAGTAGATTAGGATATTCAGTTTTGATTCTTACCCGAAAACTAAAGTTATGATGACATCGGGTATTGCATAACAAAAGAACTAAAAAAAGAAGGGACCATATAAGGGAAGAAGAGGGAATTACCAGTTTACCAGCTTTTATGGAATTCGAAACTTTCTTAGAACATCTATCAGATATCATTTAGTTCCACCAGTTTCTTAGCACAAATAACGGTAGTGCTTAACCCTATTCAAGTTTTAAGGTCTGAAATTGCCAATTTAAATTTGATAAACTATAGTTTTTGGACTATTACTACGTGTCGCGCACAAATATATAATGGAAATCAGTAAAGGAGATTTACACAATTTTAAATCTGTTATTAGCCTAATAATAATAATTATTTAAAATTAATAATTGCTGGAAAAACCTCCAGTATTGAAAGTATTGGTGATGTACCTTAGATTCGACCATTTTCTGTAGTCGTTCCACTTCTACTCAAGAATCTTAAGGCCCGACGTTGCGCAACGCTTACAAACAGTTGGATGGGATAAATATTGCCGATCTGCTATTATTTGTGCACTTAGGTAGTAAGTAGCACCGCACTAGGTTAAACGCCTGAAAAAGGAAGGACGGCAGGTTTTACACGATTAGAGGACTTTTTGTCATCTAAGGCAGTATACAAACACCCAAGTAAGTGTTAAGGTCAATCAAATTGCAGAAACTGGGATGAGTAACCATACCATCTCTACTTTTGTAACGAAGCGCTAATTTTAGGTGGTTTTTAGAAATTCCGCAAACTAACTATGCAGGCTTGATTTATTCAGTTTTACACACTAGGTACAAAAGCTGGTTTGCCAGGCTGCACTCAAGATCACGAAATTCGAGTTAGAGCTGCCAGCCGATAAATACTTTTTACAGGAAAAATCTTCGAATCCCCCTGCAAATCCCCAGGGTGAAAGTACGTTTTTACAAAAAAACCCTGCTTAGAATTTCCCGTAAAAATAGATGTTGTGTAAGTTCTGCAAATCAGACTAAATCCTATTATACCACCGGTTGGTTTTGTGCAACATTTTAAATCTTTATCAAAATTTTGGTGAAAATCCAACCTTGGTAAAAACGTAAAATGACCAGAGTAATTTCTAGCTTAAAATCAATGAGTTCGTTCACAAATCCCCTTGTAAATGACTAGGGGTAAATCGTATTATACCACCCCGCATAATGACCAGAGTGATATTTAGCTCAAAATCAATTTTTTAAGCTACAAACGCCTTCATAAACGAAAAGGGTTAAATCCTTTCATGCCATTGGTTGTTGTTTTTTTAAAATCAAACCTGACAAATCTAACCCTGGTGAAAATTTAGTATAACTAGCAAATAACCCGGCTAAAAAAATGCCCCGTATATACAGGCCAAACCATTTTTACGGCTGAATTATCAAAATCAGGCTCGCTATGACTAAACTAAGCACATAATAGGTAAAAGCTACAGTACAGAGTCAATCGACAAAAAAAAGAATCTTACTTTAAACTTCTTAAGCTTCAATTTATCTTTACTATATAAATACTCATTTTGCGTATTTAATGTTTTTAGAAAGCTTATAAACTTATTTATCAGACTGTGTAAAAGTTGTTTTTATGCAACCAAAATTGAAAAGTTTAAAGTTAGATTTAAATGTCACTCATTATTATAAAATTAAAACTTTTAACATGTCAATAAAACAATCAAGTGTAAAAAAATGTTAAAGATTCTTTTGTAAACAATAGGTGCGGCCAGGGTGTTTCCAATGCGGTTCACATTGCACGGGGTTTCCTATCGGTGAGACGGGGGTGCGCTGTACTTTCGTAAGATCATACAGGCGGTGCAGTTAGGAAGTGCAGATGTGACTTCTCGAAGTGGTGTGCAACGCTGGTAAATCGGTGACCGTAAATATCAATTTTCTAATTATCTATTTGCTAATCAATGCACAATATGACCAGGGTTATTTGGTCACTCTGGCGGTGTCAGCAACCTTAGCGTGGAATCATCTCTCACAAACTGTCAAAGATACTCCTTCATTAAGTCAATTCAAATCAAACTTACGCGGAGTTGAGATTTATTGCAAATGCAAAGGTTGTAATTAGGATTTTTTTTTTTATATTTTATATTGATTTTATTTGTTGGAATGAATTAGTTTGTAATTTTACAAAACTAGGTTGTAAATCCAACGTTAAAGAAAGAATAAATAAATAAATAAATCTGTCTTATCTTACCACGGTGGGATTTCCTGGGATTATTTGGTGTTTAACCCTGGTTATTCCCCATTTTACCCCCGAAGTGATTTGAATATCTTTCTGTGGAAATGACCAGGGTTGTTTGTCGATTATAGAGTGTTATTAAAATGACCAGGGTTATATTCTTCATTATTACCCGGGTTGAGTATGGGGTATCATTTAAAATGAACAGGGCTTTTTGTGATTATTACGCGGGTTGAGTAGAGTAATGAGAAAAATGAGACGTACTCCGTAATGTAATCCCGCTTGTTGTATGAGTATTTTGTATGAGTATTTTTTCGGTTCAACGTAAAGTTCCGTACATTTAGTCAAATTTCCAACCTGAGATTTGTCCCCCGAGCGAAATTTTCTCCTTGGGTATATATATTTTTATACGCTTTTTGATCTGGTGGATTAGTTCACAACAAAAGGGCTCGGGCATTCATTCTTCATGATGCTTCGAAAAAAGAAGCCCTGCTGCATGGCTTGAAAGTTGACGAAGGTACAGTGGTTTTCTTTACGGATCGTTTAGTTGAAGGAAGTACGACGACTTAGTGGGTTCTCTTTTTATTTGGAAAATTGATGAGTGCGAAAATGAACGTCGAAACAGGGAATAAATTGAGCAAGGCTTCAAAAGATTCAAAAGATCTATAAAAAAAAAGCTGAAACTTGAGGATGATACGATATTTCAAGTTTATTCGGAGCACTAGATTACTTTACTTTTTTTAACCAAATGTGAAAAACTTTCATAACTCAAAATGAAAATAATACCTCTATTAAAAAAAGTAGGTATTTTTAAAAACCTTCAATATGTTAATCACATAGTCTTTAATTACAAATAGAGAATTCGTATTTACAAAAATGGAAAATTATTGATAACTAGCTGCTAATGCAGCGTCGAACGCCACAGATGTACATTGCTTGCGCCATAAGACAATAAAAACAAAGTTTAATAAAAATAAAGTTTAATACCACACATTACGCGCCAACACTTGACGTTTTATCCAGGTCCTTTTATTGACGTCAATAACAATAGATGTGAAGACGCTGTATTGAAGGTTACATGTTTTCCAATTCAAACGGTTTTTCCTTGGTTTTATTTTATGTCCAACAAAGCGCAACTAAGACATGAGGTAAGTGTGACCGTAATACTATTGGTCACACTTACCTTCAGCTTTTTCTAGAATTTTTACTGTTTCCCTTTTTAAAGAATATGAAAAGCCGTTGTAAAGAACAATCAATGAACTAAAATTACAATAATTCCTTATTTATGATCACATCTCGTTTAATTAATTCATTTCTACTAATGTCTATGTACATAACACTACTTGCTTTGGTAGATGCGAACTCAGCAAGGAATCTAGAAGGTTTCAGGAGGAGTGTGATAATCAATCATGTTTTTAAACTTTCGTAACCTTAAATCGCTCCTCATATTTTGCGAACACCCTCTAGATCTTCCTACTGGAGCTCACCAGCTTCTTTTTTATGCACTAAGCTTGCTTTTCCGGCATCTCAGTGAGATCACATTCTCTCTTCAGTGACTTGTTGGACACGGCCACATAACCAGTAACTACGACACCGATGCCGATAACAAAGGCCACCCACGACAACATGAAGCCCCAGCCGTATTCGTAGTCATTGAAATCGTACTCGTGTTTGTTGGTGAACATTCCCAACGCAATCACCAGAAACAAGTTGGCGATGAACATGACTACGGTTGTGAAATGTTTCTGCACTTCCTCAAACGCCAAATGGATGATCTCCACGAATGCAGCAAATGAGGAGAAGAGACAGGAAACGATCACCAGAGCTCGCACATCTAGGTACCATTCCGGGAATTTCTTATCGTCGAGGTCGATACAATATTCTTCGCCTTCCGTACATCGCATGAACAAACCTTTGTGAAGAACAGTTTTTTTCATTTACTGTAATTTTGTATAAAATTATCCCCTTATTCCCGAAATGCACGGATTTCTAAGATATATCCCGGTTTCAAGACATGTGCTCATAATTTGTACTTTTATTCGCATTCATCAAATTTATTATTCCTCTACGAGACTTAGCCAGGCAAACCCTCCAATAGCTGAACCACAGCGATTATGGAGGGCTTGCCTGGCTACTATTTAAATACAGAGGAATCTCACAGGAATCTACATATAAATGTAATTTCAGAAAAATAATATATGTTATTGGATAAAAATCAACCAATTATTAAATACCTTCTTTGACGTGTTTGAATGTTGACGAGTTGTAGACGGGTATGGTTTGCATCCAACAATGACTGGCCGTACTGCTGATATTCAAGACAACATAGAGCAGTGAAAAAGTAAGATAGACAGCCTTAAGTTTTCCTTTCATGATGATTAATTATTATCAAATTAGATTTGTTTCTTCCAACTCACTTATCTACCCTGTAACAAGAAGAATTTAAAACTTTTATTCCTCGCTCTTCCTCGAAAACACTAATTCACAAAGACTAGTTTTATGAGTAGTCCGGTGCAGTTACTTCAATTATCTTTCGGTTGAGTTTGAACGATTTATCCGTCTCTCTATGTCTCCCTATCGTCTCATAAATTGCAATGTTATTACGGGATCAAAGTATGCATTTCTGCAAGTTTATCTAAACAATTATTACAAGTGTTTAGACAAAATTTGACACCGTTTTTAGCATTCTCCAAAATTATATTTTTATAGCATTCTTCTTAAGAGTAGTCTGTGTAACCTATACCAACTCTACAACGAGATTATACGCGTTACACGAGTCTGCAGTGACTATTTTTGCCATATGATTGATATTAAAATTTAGAGTATTATTCGTGCTTGCACGAGAGAAAATTAAAAAAAAGGAAGCTTCTAGAAAGCAGATATCTAGCTGCCGACGGTACCTTTTTAAAGTATTAAAGTATCATTTAAAGGATCATTTAACTTTTAAGGCCTAAAGGGTCAAAGAAATTCCATTTTGAAACAGAGACTAGACTACGATCGAAATGCCAGTCAGAGTATAATTAAATGTTTTAGAATGTCGTTTTTTAACCCTTAAAAGTAAAACGATACTGATATTCACTTGAATGACTTTTTAATTATATATTTCCCGTAAGGCGAAATATATGTTGAAACGAGCATTCTCCTTTTTCTTCTTCATCATCAAAAATGGTGGGTAATTTTGCCGAACGGAATTTAGATATCGCGTGGTCTACTGTTTATTCTATTCTAATGTTCCGTAAAATACGCGAACGTTACTTTTCGAGAAGATCTCACAAAATCCAAACACAGACCAACGGATTGCCGGATTAACGGTAATCCGTTCGCAGACCCACGTTTCATGTCACAATGGAACCGGTAACCGCGGATCAGTTTATCCGTTGATCCGGTGGTAAAGTGGTCCGTGTATTAGTACTGTGCATGTGGTTGGTGTGCCAATCTTGTTTGTTGGTGTAGTTTGGTAGCAAATATTTTTAAATATATATCCCAATCATTTCAAGTTAGCAGAACAAGTGAAAAGCTATCTAACTTGATATCTTAAAATGATTAGACTCCTTTTCGATTTGCTATGTATGCAATAAATCTTTGTTGTGGGGTGGGAGCAGTTTTTTTATCAACTGAGCTCAGGAATCACAGCGCCATTTGGGGGGGGGGGGGGGGGCGGCAAGAAATTTTTTAATAATGTCGCCCACCACGGAATAATTTATTCATCTGATGTTGTGTGGGGTAATCTGTTCTGGTCCGCAGTGTTAATTATTAAATTAAATACTTTAATTGGAGAGAATGTTATTACGGAAGAAACTTTTGCAGTTCGCCAAATCGCAAAATTTTTGCATTTTGCAGGAAGAAGCTTTTGCAGTTTATTGATCTTTTGTTTATTTTGTGAGAATAAACTTTAGCGGTTCAGCATAATTGACTGTGTCAAACCCACCCACAGGAGTTTGAATTTAATAAATCTTTGCGGATTTAGCAAAATGACTTTCTTCCATTAATGTATATACTGTATAAACAGGATTATCTGGTACTTTTATAAATACACTAAGTGTACACATCGGACAATGCCTAGATTCTGAACTCAACACTCTCTTGCCTTTGATAAAAATTTGTCGCTGCGACACCGGGATTCCATCAATTTTATTGGCTTTCACAGAGTTTTATTATTTTTCTATTGCACTTGAAATATATAATTAATTATTTTTTGACACGGCTGCAACTCAACCGTTTAATGATCTTTTAAAGATTGCTTTCCAAGTATTTTTATGGATAAATTTTAGTGACATGGATCGTTGGACTCTGGATGTTAATTTGGTACTTCTTTATTGATTTTACCTTTGTTAACATTTCAAAGAATTTGCCGCTGCACAAAAACAAAACAAATTGCTCAAGGCGGCGGCTTTATGCGGCTTTTTGCAGTTTCTCATTGCAAGGAAACAGAAATGAATAGTGATTTGATGAGATTGTGACTCTGATTAGACACTCAATAAAAGAGAACAGATAGGGATACATTCCATGCAGTCACCGCTGCATTCCAAAGATGCGTAAACCGACAAATTAGCATAATACTGTGCAGCGCTTGCGTACTGAATTTTTCACAAACATGGCTTGTTGCCATCTAATCTTACTCTGTTTTAAAATCAACTCCTAATTGGTTTGAAAATTTTGGCTGATTTATAATCCATGATTTTGTCGTAAACCAAAAAAAATGTAACTTTTACTTCTTTTTTTCATGACCTCCTGTCAAAGTGGCCTGTAGTAGAAATGATAAATTTTATTAGGGAGGGGGAGCGCTAATAGAGCGCACCTGTTTATTAAACAGATTAAAACAGTAATTTCTAGGTACTTTAAAAAAATACTAAATTTTGCAGCTTATTGAATTTCAGATTTCAAACTTATTTTTCCTTATAATAAAAATAACCACCATTTTCTGTCTGTATTATTCTGAAAAATATATACCTGTCCTTCTGTTACAAGCGAACTTTTTTTTGAATTATAAGATTTTTGAATGGCAAAATATAGCTATTTGTTCCATTTACCAAGCGCATGTTTCACGCATAACAGGGAAATATTAGTTCGCATATGTGCGCCTCTTGTTGTTTTCTCAAATCACTGGGGTGAATTCCTTGGCCGGTCGGTCAGGTAGTTATGATTTAGAACCATTCTTGTTTACTGCGGCATGACAATGGTGAAGGTCCTTCTTAGACTCCATATTGAGATCTATTCATATCTATAAATATCCGAGTGATCTAGAGTCCCTGGACACTATACTCAAATTTACACGCGGGATAGATTCGATTCGGCCAAAACTTTTTCCACTGGGGCGAATCTTACTGTGTAGAACTGAGACAAACATCATGTTTTCCACAACGAAAGGAAACACAACAAAACTTGTAGAAATCAACAACAGTTTTTCACGGATAGAAACCAGTTGATATTGCCGTAAATGCTTAGTTTAGCAATCGGGGTGCTTACCTAAAATTTAGAGTTTATGGGGGATTTGGGGGACGCCTTTATCAAAAAGTGCTTATTCAAAGGGATGCTTAATAAAACATTTCGCTTATTGAAGAAATTTATTTTTCAACGAGTAAATCAAAAAATAGTTTGAGGGAGAGTAAAGGATTTTAAAACGAATGCCGTCTTTTTTAAACTATTATTTTTAAATATTCAAATAATCTTTGTATTCGAGTAACTTATCAGGGGAGCTTATTCAAAGGGATGCTTAATAAAACATTTCGCTGAAAAGGGGTCTTGGGTGTGAATTCGAGAGGGAGTAAAAAATCGAGTAATTGCGGTATGCGATAAAGATTCCTATCGTTTAAAGACTCACCCTGTCGCAAACAATTAATAAAGAAAACAGTATTATACAGAGATTTATATCAAATATATATAAGTACAAGCAGTACAAAATAGGAAAATTACCGAATGCGACACACATTTAAAACGTTTTTTTTTTTTGCTTCATAATTATTTTAAGGCTTTCGATTTTAAAATTAAGAATATATCATTATGCCTTGGTTTGGACAATATAACACAATCAACTAGGCTAGATATGGAGAGTGAATATCTTTGCATAGCATTACAACACACTCACATGTATCTAAAGCTTCTTCATTTATTTATAACAATATTTCATATTTATAAAAAGCTTTTAGAAAAAAAAGAAGATATTTAACAAATTAATATATAAAAGATGTAGATTGTAAAATGTTAGTTTATATCCAGTTTAAGCAAGTTTTTCTAATTCGGGGAGGGAGTGACATGTTTTTCGGACACGACAAGTGTCCAAAACAATGTACACACTCCACCCTTGAAATAATTTAGATATTCTGGCTTCCTGAACATCGTGCAAGAAAGGATGAGAGACTTAAGTGTTTTTGTGTGGTAATGTAACATCGGCGCCTCTACTTATAATATAAACCGAAAGAGCGCATCATCGACGGTTTCGTCTGACCCCTTTTTTTGCTGCAGGGGCGCTTCTTCAAGTGCTGAACCATAAACAACTATGTCATCGTTTTCTTTTACTATACTACAGTTTTAACATGTGTTGGCAGAATTATTATTGAAGCCTCTTCACGAAGAATAATGGAAATTGTTTGTTTGTTTGCTTGTTTGTTGTTGTTGTTGTTGTTGTTGTTGTTGTTGTTGTTGTTGATTTACACACTTGTGCTACTAAAGTGTTCATATATTTGTAAGATATATATTGTATCCTTAGTTAGGCAAGTTAGGGTTGTAATCTTCTGGTGTCTCATCTGAAATGAAAGAAAAGAAGGAAAAGGTTATAAAGAATGATGACGATGAGTACAGGGTGTCTTAATGAAAAAACAAGGACGATAGGAGATGCCAGCTTGAATCAGGACTTAGTCAAAGATCCAAATTATTGAGCTGAGACAAGGTTGATTAGGAAGTGAAAGTGAAAGCGTTTGTTGATATTTCCCATATATACCAACCCTCCTGAACTGATAAATGTCTACTAACTGCTACCGGTCTTTATGATATTACCGGAATACGAGGGGGATAGTTTTTTTATTTACAACTTCTTTAAATCCTTATTACGTAGTTCTCTACAATTTCTTGTACGGGTCGGCTGAAACGTACCGCGGCGAGATTTCGCTAAATTTTGAAGTGTTCATAAAGTGCCTCGCATTAAACACTTACCGTTACATTGGTATTGGAGATCAGAGAAGACGATTTCCTTCTGCGAGAAGACCAAAACACCAAGTTTGCCTCCTTTGAATGTGTGATCAGTGATGTAACCAGTGTCACTTGCCAAATCATTACCGTCCATAATTTTGATTCTGAAAGTAAAAAGAAAACATGAATAATGCTTCTATATAGTAAAAAAGCTTCATAAAAAGAAGGAACTATACTTAAGATGAGAAAATTCTTTGCAGTTGATAGACGAAACTAGGCAAGGGTTAAAATTACGGCAAAATGAAGTTCTTTTTCCAAAAAATAAAAGCAAATTTTTGTGCTTCAAGGCTGTGTTAAAATGTTAACACGAAGGTAGGAGAGACAGCCTAAGGTATGGTCGACCTTTCGTAAAAAGAATAGAGTGTCATTACCTGATGAGACCGGTTGAGGGTCGGTGGATCAAATGCCATCTGTATGATCGTTTAGGTGTCCACCCTTTCTTTAAGGGGTCAGACCAGATAACCTTTGTCTAGAACATATCAAAATACCATGTCAAGACATTACCGACACAGTGACCATTCCCCCTTTTGTATTCTAGTACTAAAATGTCTTTTTAAAGCAGTTAACCTGTCTATACGGAAAATGATATATCATGTGATGATGCTTGATTTATACAATTGTGAGGTAATAAGTAATACGAAATGTTTGAAATATATTCTTACCTGGGAAGGAATACTCTTGTAATCCCACAATGCATTTCTCATATATTCTCCTGGACCAGTTTTGGAGCTGACAGCCTGAAAAAAAAAATTTACGTAAACAACGGAGCTTATGAAAATTTGCTATGAGTGGTTACCCTCGTTACTGTGATCGGTGGAAAACTTGCTATGAGTGGTTACCTCGTTACTATGATCGGTGGAAAACTTGCTATGAGTGGTTACCTCGTTACTATGATCGGTGGAAAACTTGCTATGAGTGGTTACCTCGTTACTGTGATCGGTGGAAAACTTGCTATGAGTGGTTACCTC
>JAYRBV010001125.1:0-25250 GCA_036023255.1 Mitrocomella polydiademata
CCTGAAACTTTGTGACTTTTCCTAAAAACATATAAGACACCTTCTGACAAATTTTCATGGCTATACAGTGTGTACTTTAAAAATTATAGGTCATTTGTCATAACTACTTAGAAATTTGCTTGAAAAATGGGCAAAAAAACTAAATATTCAAGTTGTAATAATTTTAGAACCACAAATAGGATTGTTTTCATACTTTTACCAGTTATAGGTATTATTTAAAAAATTTATTCTATTATTATAATTTTTCTCTTTTTGGCGCGCCATTTAGGTGCCAAAGAACTGGAAACTAGTATATACTTAATTCAATCAAAAGTTATTCAAATTTTAAAAATACAGGTTTTTTTACTAAAAATGACCTTTTTGATGACGCCAGCGCAAATTCTTTTATGTCATTCAACTGGGTTTATGACGTAAATACTATGTACCAAATTTTATGTCTTTAGCATTACCCTATCAAAAGTTATTGAGCCTGGTTAAATCCCCCCGGTATTTCAAAGACCCAAAAAGCTCGGTATGAATAGGGTTAACCTGAAAGTGTGTAGCACTGAGGCTGGTTCATTTCATTGAAAATGGTAATGAGTATCCAGCATCTAGGCTGTGTTAATAAATTCTGGAGCATTATTTCGTATTGTTATTTATTTAGTTCCGTTTTGTGTCACTAACCAGAAGTTCCGAAAATTTGACCATGATGCAGCTTTGTGTGATGTAGCAACCACTGTTTTGCAAGAAATGGGACTTGCATTGCCAAACGAGATGACTGGAAAGCAGTTATTAGAATAAAATCAGAACTAATTTTGGCAGTTTGGTCCATAGTGTGTAAATGATGGCTATCTTCTACTAATTATCTGGATATATATTTTGTCTATTATAAATTTTGCTCACATTTAAATCGCATGATTTTACACAATGTACATTAACGTACGTTAAATCCTTTTTAATGCAGTTTTGAAGTTTGACCTCTATTTCTAAACTTTCAACCAAATTAACGTTATGTAACAACCACTGCAAACATCAGTTTCTTGTACCCAATTCTGCTATTGTATTTCACCAGAACTGATTTAAAGCATATACATAGTTATTTATTAATGTACCCTTCTGTATAGTGATGAATGAATAGATAATTGAATGATTGAATCAGAATTATTTTATTTTATAGTTTTTGTTGATTCTTAGAAATTAATTTTTTTTCTCAATGTTACAATGTTTTTTTTCTGTATTGGATGTTATTTTCTTGTTACATTTGTCATGAATTTGTCATTGAATCACCAGAAAAACAACTTGTTTTTTTGTTAAAGTATACTGTAGTATATTTTTCTTTAGTAAATTAACAAGAATACGAAAATAGCAACAATGGTCACTTTAACAGACATAGCTGATGTGCACCTTTCTTCAGACTCGGACGGGGAAGAGGTAAATTTTTAGCTTCTCCTCCATATTTACTGTCAACGTTTATGTTGCAAACTTTGATCATAAATTTGTTCTGGGTGATCCTTGACTTCCATCTTGATTGACAGTTCTGGCTAGAAGTATTTTCAAAAAAGCCTATCCTTTTTCTTTATACCCTTTCTTTTAATATCTCATAGGTTGTTGATAAAAAGTCTAAGAAGAAACAACACAAGAAATTGATTGAAGACATTGATGCTATATCCGGCGTTTCCAAGAAAAGGTGACTACTATTTCTTGCAGTGTGCATCACAGTTCAACAATCACTTTATTCCCAAGTGTGTATGTTCTAATGCATAATTGAAATTTGATTGACGTCTTTGCTTACGTTTATCTGTAATTTCCCGCTGATGAGATTGAAATTTCCCGCAGAATAATTTTTTTTTTAATGATTTTGAAGTTCGTGACAACAAAAACAAAAATTATTTGGAAGGAAAAGGCAAAAGCAAAACTTTTGAAAGAGCACTTCACTTTTGAAATTTTGAAATTCCAAAAGGTAAACTCGGGAAATTTATCCCAAATTTCCCTCATAACCATATGATACTAGTACTAATTTCCTATTATACGCAGATCCAAAAAGACCAAACGAAATGAACCAAGTCAAGAAGTTTCAGAATTTTCCTGGTCTACAGGTCAAGGTTAGAAACTGGAGTTTTTTATCAGCTATGATATTACTTATTATGAGTCAAAATACTCAACATGAGAATCTCGATTTTCTGGAAGCGACAGGATTAACTAAAGAAATTACTTAATTTAATTTCGAATTCTGTTAAAATTACTCTTTTAGATGCCAACAAGAAGGTTGGGCTAAGTGATTTGGTTGGATGTTTAGAAACAAGTACACAAAAAATGGCTTCCATAAAAAAAAAACTAGTAAGTCGAACAACTTTTTACATATTAATCACTAAACGTTACATAGCAATACATGTAATTTCGGGAACCTAAATAACCTGCAGCGCGAAGACGAAACCCACTCTGTCACTTTGTGCTCTTTAATAAGATTTAGAAGCGTTCTTATTTTCAGAGAGGTTTTCCGTTGTCAATTTAAAGAACTCACTCGTATTCGATTTACCATTCTAGCGGAGTATGGAAAAGACAACCGAAGTCCTCGAAAAACCTCTGTATAAGCCAGAACAACAAAGGGTAAGTTGAAAGAGTTTTTTTGAGTAAATTTTCTTATCAAAATAATTTTAACTTTAAGTCAAGTCTTAAAGGTACGTAGTAGTTATGCTAAACTTATAATTATGAACCAATTTCTAAACCTACGTTGGTTCATTATCAAGTCAATTTTTTTTTACCACCAATTCTTGGGATGAAAGGTGGTTTTTCTGGATTTCGCAAGATAAACTTATCTTCATAAATTGAGTTAATAAACCACCTTGAAATAAATAATTTTCATCCATGTCGTTCGTTTATTTGCATATTATAATTGAATCCCTTTTAAATTTGTTGTTTTGATTGTGTATCTAGGTTGACCGGACGGTAGCGTTCAAAGAGACAGCGAAAGACATCAGTAAATGGAATGCTACTGTACAGAAAAACAGAGAGGTAACCGCCTGCTTTCTAGTCAGGGTTTGAGCTCGTTGAGTGCTGCACTAGTTACTGTCCTAATTGATCATGATTTAACATAAGTTGTCAATTCTATATAAGGCTCATTTGTAGATATTTCGCAAGGAAGGCAGGACCGTATGTTCAGTATGTTTAAATAAATAAATAATTATTTTCGTGAGCCTTAGCCGAAGAGACTGGTGAAACTATTCAATCTTTATAGCAATTTAAATTGATGTTATACCTCGTTCTTTTCATTACAGGCAGAACAATTGAGTTTTCCTCTTCAACAATATAAACCAGCCAAGGCGACTATCGAATCAATGACTGCTAATATTAAAGTAAGTTCTTTAGTTATTTCAAAGGGTCGATTCACACTTGCAAGATTCTAAGTCGATTCTACCCATTTTCGCATGTTGGCTAGGTTTGTGTCACACTTGCAAGATTCTAAGTCGATTCTACCCATTTTCGCATGTTGGCTAGGTTTGTGTCACACTTGCAAGATTCTAAGTTGATTCTACCCATTTTCGCATGCTGGCTAGGGTTGTGTCACACTTACAAGATTCTCTAACTATCACCCGACGCTGTTGCCACATTTGTTATTAAAAGGTCGCAAGTTCGAGCCCCACTTCAGTCCCCTAAATAATGGTTTGAGTATCTATACTAAGTTTGTCATATAGTTTGTCATATTCTCTAACAAATTCTAAACATTGTGGCACGTTGAAACAGCAAATGGTTCTCCAAAGCTGATGTAAAAATTCATAGAAAAAATCAAATCAAAAGTAATGATCTACCTGTCTAGATTTTGTCGTTCTTTTTTGTTCGGAAAAGTGGTTTTCACCTAGCCATCATGCTAGTGTGTAGTGTATTTAACGACAACAATCAAAAACATCAAAATCATCAAAAACCACATAGTATTCCGTGCTGTATCATTAGAAAAACACTCTTCCGCGTCAGTTTTTTTTCTCCCTCTTGGATGTGAAAGGTGGAAGATTTCAACTTTCCGCTCATTGTTCGTTTTAGCCCCAAAATGATTTGGAACGTGAGATCAGCGAGATTCTTAAAGGCAGCAAACATTTATTAGAGAGGAAGGATAAAGAACTCACAGCCCACGAGGAAGAAGCTCTGAAGAATTTCGATCTACAAGAAGCATTGGAAAGAAGAAAAGAACTACAAAAGATGAGAGCATTGCAATCGTACTACGAAGCCAAATGTCGAAGACAGAAGAAAATTAAGAGTAAAAAGTATGTCTCTTTCCCACCATGATTGTGGAACTTTCCCGGAATATCGTTTATACTTCTAGATTCTTAAGATCAATCTCCATTTCAAAAAGTTAATTAATGAATTTTGTTACTCCTACGAGATAAGGAGGAGACTGCTTAGGAATCGACTTCTAAACGGTATTTCGGGAAAGGTGATGTTCCATTTTACACCCAAACGACCGAGTTGGTCGACAACTTCTAACAAGCAATAGAGCATTTTTCAAAACCGATTATTTTCATTTTCCTTCCACAGGTACCATCGCATCTTAAAGAAAGAGAAACAAAAAGCAATGGATAAAGTTGATCTGGAAGCCTTGTCCACAGAAAACCCAGAACTCTTCCAAAATCAACTGGAAAAGGCCGAAAAAATGAGAGCTCAGGTTAGTACTCCTGAATAGATATCATCCCCCTTCCTTGTCATACAGTGTGGGGACCAGAATTAAAATATTGGAAACTTTTGCCCTACCAAAGCCGAGAATTGATCTGATTTACTTTTGATATTTTCTTGGCGCAACTTGAAGTTCTCACAACCGTCAGTCCTTAACCTGGGCTACTAACAACGACATTGGGGCCAAAGATAACTAGATAAGTCCTTCAGTAGGAGAATTTTTCACTGTTCCTGACGTCGTTTAATTGCCATATACTCATTTTTTTAGATGACATAAACTAGGCGAAACTTTCGACACCAAAAATTTCCCTGGTGCAAAGACTGCTTTCCTCCATCATTGTATTTTACGTTTGTTTCTTCCAGGAGCGTGCGAGTTTACGCCATCGAAATACTTCCAAATGGGCCAAAAATTTAATCACCAAAGGAAAACCAAATAAAGAGGTAACAAGAAGTTTTTTGGTCGTGAATTGTTTCCTTAATCGGTTCCAAAAACACATAATGGTCATTGTTTTGAATTTTGAATTCTATATTCCTCTATTATCACAGATACTTTTCAGGCTAGGAACTAATTTTAAATTCATCTGAAATGTAATTTCAGGACCAAGAAAGAATACGCGAGCAATTACGAATTAGTCGCGAATTGACCAATCACAAAGCGACTAGTGATTCCGAAGAAGAAATGGACAACGAAAGACAAGACGGAGGAGAGGAAGTAGACGAGAGTGCTAATCTACACTTGTTGACCGCTGATCAGGGTGGAGAACAAAATCCCTGGTTGCTAGGCAACAAAAAGAAAGGAGATGGAGACGATGAAGGTTAGAGAAGTCTTATTTTTACCTCGCTCATTCTTAGGATTGTTTGTAGTTCATATCTATGTTTTGTTTGGATGTCACTCATCCGCATTACCGTGATGCCAAGTCTTTATTTAATGCCTTAGTAGCGTTTGGGTGCAACCGTTATTGTTTGTCTGGTGTTGAAATATACCTTCTGCATTCCAACGAGTCTGAATAACGGCATCAATTCTCGATTGTACAGCACACATTAAAACAAGCCTCCGTTTTTTTAAAACGACGTACTTTGAGGCAACCGGGTGGGGAAATGATTTCGCTTGACACTTTTTCTCTCTCAGAGATGGAGGAAAATTCTGGTAAATTAAAAAGACCTGCAGCCATCGTGACGAAGGAATCGAAACAGATGCAGCTTGACGACGACGATACAGTAGGGGAGGGTGACGAGGCAGGAAAAAGCTCCGGGGAGGAGTGGAACGATAAAGAGGAGGGTTTTGAACAGCCGAAGCAGAAGAAGAAAACGAAAAAGCGTAAACGGAAAGAGCCGGCAGAAATTATATATCAAATAAAAGACAATATTGCCGCTGAGATCACTGATCTCACAAAAGCAGACAAACCGATGAAAAAAGAGAAAAAGAAACAACAGGACCGACAGAGCGACGGGATGAGGTTTCTTAAATCCGACACCGACGCCGTAAATATAGGTGATATTGACGATAATGACGACGAAGATTTTGACGAAGATGACGATCTCGCCGCACAGCGAATGAACATCAGAGATGCGTTTGCGAATGATGACGTCATTGAAGATTTTATTCAAGAGAAGGATAGTGTTATTGAAAAATCAAAACCTAAATCGGACGATCAGACTTTACCCGGTTGGGGAGATTGGGCCGGTGCAGGGTTGAAAGTACCTGACAAGAAACGGAAACGATTCACGAAAGACGCTGGACCTCAGAAAAAGCGACGGGACGAAGACAAAGCCAACGTAATAATCAGTGAAGCGAGAAATAAAAGTTTGGTGAAACATCAGGTAATAGTTGTTTGATTTCCATCAGGATCTTAAAATTATGCTGACTCTATATGACCTTCTGACCTTCTATGTTTGTTCTGCCCAGGGTTTATGATGATCACCGTGAATGTTCGATTTAGCGCCCTTTCTCAAAATAGCGCCCCACTCGAATGAGTGGCCCCTTTCGAGAGGAATATTTTAATAAGCGCTTTCTCGATTAAGTGACCCACCCTCCCATCGAATATTACCGTTTTTACTTAAAGTCCTCACTTTTGGTGTTTTGTCACTAAATTGGAGTTGATGCCATACAGTTATACCGATTGATTTGACTTGTTGATGCCATACAGTTTAATACCGATTGATTTGACTTGTTATTTTTTTGTAGGTTTCGGACGTTCCATTCCCTTACACGAACAGAGAAGAATTTGAGCGAAGTATACGGCAACCGATTGGTGATTTATGGAATACACCTTCGGTCTATGAGAAATTAATCGAGCCTCGAATCACAACCAATGCTGGTACAATGATCGAGCCAATCAAGGCTAGTCGCAAAATGAAGAAAAAAAATAAAACAACAGAACAAAAATAGAATGGTTTAATTCTCCAAAAACTGAAAGGGTGGTTTTAGTATAAAAATATATATGTACTTAAAACGTTTTCGTATAATAAATGATCAAATTCGATACTGTTCTCTTTCTGTTCCATAAAAAAAGAGCTCGACGGGGGAGGGAGTAAATCTCCATTGGAACTAAAATGATGAAATACCCATCTCCGGCATGCCTGGCGCTGTATAATTTTCTACTGTACCTTTTTTATATCATAACCGTCTATCCGTCAAAATACCGACAGTTTTGTATTTGAAACAATAACAGGATTGCCAAACCTCCTCCAATTTTTGCCAGAAACTATTTCTATGATTGTCAGTTATATTTTGTGCAATTACTAAAATTCCTCAATTTTTCCACTTATGTTAAAATCTCCTCCTCAAATTTGACTCAAAGAGTTAGTGGCAACCTTGAATATTGCCTCAATAGTGCTCAAATTTTATTACGCCTATTTTCTATACTCATTTTTTTAAAAGGTCAACGGACTTTGCGGGTTCCACTGTACACATTTCGAGTGTCAAACCCTGGTAAATCTTGAACCTTTAGACAGTTTTCAAATTTATTTTTACAGGGGACCACATCGGAAAGGAGTACAAGATGTCTCAGAAAAATGCTTATGATTCTTTTGAAGCAATGATGCTTTTTGAGACATCCTGTTTAGTAAAGCACATTTGGATTTAGAATTAAAATACAGGATGACGGGTTGCAACGTTTACAATTTTAGCGCATGCGTGAAAAATGATGGGCGGAAAATATTAGCCGCTAGGTGAAGATGCGAGTGTTTTTTGGTTGCCTCCTTTAACGGAGCATCAAAATCTTCTTAAATTTTTATATTTGGTCCAAACATATTTGAGTTTCAACTTGCGAGTTTTTCTCATAAAAAAAAATTCAAATAAAAAGTTTTTATCGGTTTTTAAAAAGTGGCTCTACGGAAATATCGGGGAAAACGGGAAATAGTGTTTTTAAAGTAGACCATTTCTAGTCTGATAAAAACCACGACTCTTCACCTTAACCCGTGTATTATTTGCCTATCGTTTCCAGGTTATTTTCGCTCCGAAATAAACAAATGACGTCGCGTACATTCAACCAAAAACCAATTAAAAAAATATATATTTTTTTACAGCTTAACAAATTAGAAATTTTTCTGCTGACAAAAATATTAAAAGCAGATGCTATCCTGATGGATTGTTGATTTTGAACGCATCCCTCTCACACACTCTACAAATTATTTTTGAAATTTCAAACTTCAATGGTTTGAAGCTGTTTTAGATGTTCTTACAAAGAAAGCAAAACGTGTAATTACCAGGGAATGACATTCTCGAATTGTGTATTATCCTCGACTTATTTTGTACTTTTGTTGTGTTCTAATTTGATCAAGTCGGCAAGGTGTGTTAGTTTTAGAACAACAAATGACTATATAGGAAGTGTTTCTATGGTTACAACAAGCGGTTACACCTTACATGTATTAACTGTTATTTGTACCAAATTGATTTGTACTCTGATGTGATTTCTAAACTATATTTTCCACTCAAAGAAATAAAATGTCTTTTGAAGAAAAAAAAGTTTGAAAAAAAACCTTGCCTCGAGTTAGAATAACATCTCAATACTCGAACCTTAAATGTTTAATGGATGTTGCCGGGGATGTCAGTAAGACATTCCCACCCGTTAGTTTAGTCTCGATTACACGTTACTTTGGGTTGCCAAGGAATCTTTTTACTAAAGCCTTGATCATTGCATTAGCAGGCCGTTTCCTATTGTACCCCATGTAATTTGGCACCTTTTCTCTAGAATGTGGAAAAGCCCCTTACTTTCTTTCGTGAAACGTGTTTTCTTATAATTTGTGCCTATCTTTATACGTTCTAGTTACTACAGTTAAACAGTTAAATATTGATTTTTTTCTTCTTTTCGTTTTTTTTTGAGGGCGGCATTATAAGGCGTGCCGATTACTTTCTTTTTATTTGGCACGTGGCTCTAAAACAAAAGTATTCGTTTCCAACGATTGGATATCGGAAACTAAGCTTGTTATTGCCACCAAATATTTGATCATGTGACGCAATGCTGGGCTATACAAGCCTGCTTTCTCAAAGAATGAAATCATCTTTTTAGTCATTAAAAAAATTCATATATTTAGATATCTTTTCTTTTATTGCTTTTCGGTTTCTTCGTTTTTCCTTTGACGGTTGTTATTAATCTATGAGTCTTTCAAAAAAGAAAAGCGTCCCTAAAATATTACAATTTGCCTCTGAACTTGAAAATGACAGACTGGTCTCCCAAACAATTACTTTCATTGAAGTCACTTTCAAGTTAGAGTTATTAGAGATCGGTTTCGCTGATCAACCCTTCTCTACCCTAAGTACCTGCCCCATATTTAAAAAGAAAACACCCAGCATTTCCCGATTACATGGTAGATTATAAGTAATTGATTTCAAGTATTTCTTGATGCTTCTAAGGGTGTGATTTCTGTGACCTCCTACCCCCCTCAGACTATTAGAACTGTCAAATGACAACTTAAATTTCATGGTCATTTTATACATGTTTGTTTTTTAAACCTGGTCTTTCTCGTTGCCGTAGTTTACATTTGCGTAAATCTCAGATCGATTAGTTTCTTTAGCAATTTCTTATTATTTTTCATTTTTAGACTCGGGGGTTTCTTCGCTGAAGTTGTCTATGCCCTCAGCTCTTTGTTTATTATTAAATCATTTCTCTCATAAACTGTCAATCAAACTGAATGCCCATAGCTAATTTCCGTTGTATCGCCCACTTTGACACTAAGTGTAAGAAATATGCTCTTTATTATTGACAATAAGGGCCAATGACAAAAGGTGGATTGACAAAATTCTTGACATCACTGCACTAACTAGAAGCTGTTTAGGACATTTCTTTCTTTCTTTTTTGAGTGACAGTAAGGGCCTTTTTTATTCCTTTGTATTCCCGTCCCTATGATGATGGTTACTCACGACTTAATGAATCAATAATACATTCAATCAGATCAATACTTTCATCGTCATAAATTTGTTTACATTCTACCCCCCTTGATGTCGCCGATGAACCAATAGTAGGATATATTTTCGGTACTGATGTATTTTGTCAATTGGCTAGTTTTTGTTATCGTTTTTATATTGACAATCGCGACTTCCCATTCCCCCCTTCCCATCATCCTTGGATATGACACATCCCTTAACCTATTTCATATCTACTACTAAGTAGTTTTGATCGCTCTAGTGTCACTTAGATTCTATGACCTAGTCCAAATCTACTTATTCTATGACCTAGTCCAAACCTACTTTTTCTGATGTGTTTTCTTTTTGATATGATGGTCTTTAGATTTTCACCTTAGATCTTCAACTCTCTACCCCTAACATAAACAAATTCATCTGACTATTTTAAACAACTTATAGGAGTGTATGGTTCTAAAGAGTTTATTTAAATGCTATAAAAACATCCCAAGCTGAAAATGTTTTCGAAAGTACCAGTAAGACACGTAGCTGATAGATAGATAGATACCCCCCCTGCCTCTCAAAACAAAAATAAGAATGAAAAAATACCCTGTGTATGACATTTTTCGGTTTTTATATAAGAACATTTTTGCCCTAGAATTTCAAAATGTTAAGAAGGCTTTACCAATTTGGATTTTGTTATAAGAAATAAAACTTTAGGGTAGCAACAATTAAGAACAGAGATAGGGCTTTTTGGAAAGATTAAATAAACATAGTTGACCTAGGTTATTCTAGGAGGCAAAATCCAAGGGATTTTGGAAATAGTAAATATTTATACGTGGGCCGTTTACTTCCCCTGGCAAACTGTATGTGACGCGATACAGTGTGCTTTCGTGTAACTCATAATGGGCAAAACTATAAACAAGTTTGCTCAGGGGGGAGGGGGACATACAACCATACAGCATACAGTTAGACTTTCATTGTCTCGGCAATACAGAGGAAAGTAAAATGAGAATAAAAAAACGAAATTGTTTGTTTGTTTGTTAATTAAAAATTCAAAATTGCCCTAAATTGTGTTTTCAAAAAAAAAGAGCTAGTTCATGTTTAGTTTATTGTTGTTTATAGGTGTGCCGCGAAATTCTTTTATGGTCGGTGTTTTCTTTCTTACATTTATTTAGGGCTTTTTTAACCATCTATCGTCCGACAGGTGGAGGAAGTTCGAATGAGCTGAACCAGTTCTTACACCTAAACGCCAATTTGTAACTTAAATGAAGTCGCAAGTATGTTCCACCTTTTGGCGTGTTTGCTCGCCTGCTTTGATCAAGTTTTTTTGCCCCTCTTCACCTAGTTCTTCTTCTCTTCTCCTTCATTTTCTTTTATATATTTTTCCCTTCATCTTCTCTTTCTCTAAATTTTCCATATTGTGCACCACTCTTACAGATCTCAACCTCTGTTTCAGAAAATTGTTTGCGATGAACTTCGTCGAGCAAAAAAAATCAATAAACGAAAATAGTTCCCTACTACCGATAAAGTGCGTATGCCAACTTCATTTGCTATTGAAAAATAGCTAAAGTTGTATATTAACTTCGTTGCTATTGGAAAACCCCCTAACCATTATACCTCTCTGAGTGTAACCTCGATTTATGCTTCAGAACTAACATTTGGGACCATGCAAAATTAGGTAAAAAATGATCACATCGTATTTGGTGATTTGATTGGTATGACGCACTCTATTTTCGCTGACTCGACAGAATTTTTTGGTTAAATCGTCTTTTCAAATTATTTATTTATTTCAGAAGGTTTACTTACATTAAAACTTGAACTGACTAACAGTCTGCCAGCAAGCTATGCAGTATCACATCATTTGAATTATATGTCCTTACAAACATTAAAACACATTTCTAACAATAACACTAAAAACTTTTTTCTACCTGCTCAAAATTGGCGAGACATCGCAAGGTATATTTATATACATGGCTGTATTTTTTCATTAAAGATAACTTTCGGAATCTTTCAGTTATTGTCTATGGATGTTAAAAGCAGAAGGTTAAGATCTCTTTCCCATCGCATTTTGAGAGGTCAAGCAAACAGTTTTTTATTTCTTTATTCTATCATTTACTTGAATCCTCTTGTCTAAATTTTCCACTGCCATCTTCTCATATATGCCCTCGTTCACCTTAATCATTCTAATGTAAGAAAAGAACTTCGCCGAAATCCCTTCTTCTTACCCATTCTACCCGGAGAAATAGCGAGTTCGCAACGGTGGCTTTTTAAAGAAAAAACGCGGAATTGTATTTGTGATGAAGCAATAAGTTGGCGCTTAAGTTGAGTCGCGCACGGTGATATCATTGTAAGATGAAATGCCGTGCTACCGGTTTTCAGACTTGTCTCGCGGGTCGTGCGGTCTTCTGAAAAGAAAATCTCATAACCGGTTATGTTGTCTATGAGGCGGATTGCAAGAAGACACCATTTGTCTTTGACATTTACGATTGCTTCCTTCCCTGTTCCGCTGACTTAAGTATATAAATCTGTTTGAATTAAAAATAGAATTTTGTCGAAGAGGTAACTTTTTGTGATTTATGAATGGTGTTGGCCCGCCGTGTGTTGCCTTCTCTAGCGCCTTTTGTTATGGGTTTGTTTATTTGTTGATTTCAAGGTTTATTTAATCCTCAGTTAAATAAATTTTGTAACTTTGGAAATGACAAAAAAAGACAGTTTGATGTGCTTGACGTCACATTCCGGATGTCTAGATTACTTCATGTTAAAAATAACAAGCCTTCTTTTCCAATTGACAGATTAGTGGTTCCAATTTGCTGAAACGGTAAATAAAATTCATCAACATTTCATGATTTTCTCTCCTAATAACTTTACAAGGTTATAACCTAGTATATTTAGGGTCTAAGGCTTTAACAACAATTTATAGGCAGCATCATTTTTTATAAGCCAGCAGTCCAGTAGCATAACACAGTTAACACTTTTATACTCTTCTAACTTCAGCCCTTCAACAGCCTCTGCTGCTAAAAATATTCATGTTAAAAATTTCAGCTTCCAGATCCCCCAGGGGGTGTGGGGGCGGCGGTCACTACTGTATGACCTAAACGTTGCCTGTTATAAAAAATACTTCTTGTAATAGTTGTTTTTATTTTTTGAAGTCTCCGAAAACTTTGAATTTGTATTCAGACCAACAAAAGAATTCCCCTTGCGACGACCAAATCGTAATGTCATCAAGAAAAGCAGGTCTGCTTCTTTATTTCGGCTTTTATTAGATTGTTGTCGTCCGTTGCTTATACTCTTGTCAAGAAATCTGTTCTTACATAAGGACAACAACAACGTCAACTTCATTGACGTCACGGAGTGTATTTTGGATTCCTCCTTTAATCCTTCACCCTATGCATGGTATCGGCTACAACGGAAATGATTTAACATCTCTGATGCCACTTAATTGCTTTTCTATCCCCTTTGCGGTTTAATTGGCAATTTTGTTTCTAAGCTGTTAATAGCTCTCAACTTACATGATCCACCCACCCGCTATACTCCTATACTTTCTCCCCTTTTAAAATGCCTGTTAACTTCAGGCTTATTAATAGTATTACTAAAACCTGACCACCCCTAAGCCCCGCCCTTCATCATCTAATTTTGAAATGCCTATAAACTTCTCCTGAGATGATATTTTCTGTCTACGCGAATTTTCCGCATCACTTTCTTCGTTGTACCGACAATTATTCCCTAACATACTAACATACTGTAGATTATTTGGACATAAATATTACTAAGTCAGTTTCCAAAACACCACGGCAATTCCTTTCGTCTTACTTTTGCCGCAATACTTCTTGGCTGATAAAAAAAGTTCTTTTTCTCCTTTCTCCCTTTTAGTCCCTCTGAACCTACTTGTCAAGTATGATGAATTCGAATTTTTCAACACACATATACACATATATATTCACACTCACACATGAGGATAACTAGAGCCTGAGAACTCGACTAGTTGAGAAAAATACTTAAGTAAATAGAAAAAATAAGGCATTAACACGGTAGATCGAGATTTTGATGTTATGTTTTTTTTTCTTATATGGGACAGTACTAGAGTGTTAAAACTCGCAAAATGTCGTTGATTTTGTGTTTAGTATTATAACGGTCACAGAAAGGTCTGAAATTGCTCTGGTGTTAATTCGTATGATTTTCGCCAACCATTTAAGAAGATAAAGTTTTTATTACTTTTTAGCGTCTGTCTGGTTTTCGCGGAATTCGTGGACCTTTATTATGATTTTGCTTCCAATTCTTGTGTTCGCTCGCCAATTCAAATAAGGTGTGGTTAGAGCCTCTGCAATGAATTTTAATAAATTGATCCGTTAATGAGGGTTCAAAACGCAAAGTTCTGCGCTAAGAAATAGAAGGCTATGTTACTCTCTTAGTATTCAGCCCTGATAGAACTTCCTGTCGTCCTTAGCGATATCCTGAACATTTCAAACATGTTGCTAAGGTGTAAAAGTATGAAACCAGAGCACTTATTTTTTGGAAATTTTAACAAATTTCGAAAATGATTTTATTTTAATAAAAAAGGATTTCCCGTGGCTTTTTTCCTCTTCATAGCTACGTACCCTGCTCAGCAAAACTTCTTAAAAGATAAAGTGGAGGAGGGCACAGTTTTGCGTGCCCTATCAATATAAAACACTCCTCCACATAATTATTTTGAGTAATTTGCCGGCAGGACTGAGGTGCTTAGATGAACATTATTTGTTTTTAATTTTTTTGATGACCGAAAGTTTTCTCTTGGAAAATTTGTTATTCACGAGCAAAGGTAAAGATGGGTGCATTGTTTCATAATTTTGTTCGGTGCCGGCATAAAAGGCGACTTTTTGTTGTCCCCTCGGAATATCTCATAGGTTTCCTTTCTTAAATTTACTTCCCCAACATCGTTTTAGTGTCCAAAAGACATTGTGTATGACTGCGTACTTGCGTGGTGACAAGCCTATACACTTGTGTGTTCTCTTTCTCTCTGCCGTTTCTGTTGTGAACGATCCTACATAACAAAGCTTGATCCAATTTCCATCAGTCCTTTGATGGTTACCATCTTTCGTTCTTGTTTTGCAAGAGAGAATTTCG
This sequence comes from Mitrocomella polydiademata, assembly GCA_036023255.1. Classification (NCBI taxonomy): domain Eukaryota; kingdom Metazoa; phylum Cnidaria; class Hydrozoa; order Leptothecata; family Mitrocomidae; genus Mitrocomella; species Mitrocomella polydiademata. The sequence continues at coordinate 15,086 of JAYRBV010001125.1, forward strand.
TTCACTTTTTTGTGAACTATTTTATTATTTCTTTATAACATGATAATAAGTGTCTTTTGTCTTCCTATCGGCGCATCCCGTCCGAATACAAAGTTTAAAGCGATGCTAGGATCAATTAATGAGATCCATTACTCCCGGGTTTTTTGATTACACTTAAATACTTTCATTTCACAGTGCAATTAGCGAAGGGAGATCGAGTCTCTTTGTTCGTGATTAACTTCCGCAAATGGTTTGGCTAATTGAGATTAACACTGCGCTTCTGTGCGCGGACTCCTTCCATCTCGAATAATGTAATTTAATTTATCTAGATTGTGAATTCCTTACAAAAAAAGCAACGCATTTAGCTCTCTTTTTCTAGTCGTTCCTTTCGGCGCGGCTTTTAAAGTTCTCATAAAAACACAAACCCGAAAAAGGATATTTATAACCATATCTCGTTCTTCATATATAGCTCTTTCAGTTTAAGAAGCCTGAGATTTCTATAGCTGTAAAAAAACAACAGTGATATTATAATAAATGGTAATACCTTTTGGGTTTTAATTTTTGATATAAAGATTTTAAAGTATGAGAACAGACCATAATGAATCGCTCCTCTCTGTATATTATGAATGTGTACATTTTATCTTACTCATTTCTTTCATGAAATAAAATTGATTTAGAGCTGGCCGAATAATACCAGTGTATTGGCGGTGCCTAGTGAAGTCTTTCACTCGTGGTTTACTTGAGTAATTTCTTGAATTTTTTTCTTCTGTAGTTGTCTTAATATCTTTATATATATATAAACTCTTTTTGTGTAGATTCTGTTCTTTTCCTTTTTTTGTGATATATTCTGTTGACACAGTATTCATACAACAGAAAAAAAGACTAACTTTCTATTTTCTTTTTTCTTACACAAAAAAAGAAATGAATCTTTTACATTCACAATTAATAATCCTAATAAAAATTGGGATCTAAACATTAAAAGGATAAATAACCTACGGAAAATTTATTCCTGCAATCGTACTTTTAGTGTGTGTTCTTTCCCGACCGTATATATTTGAATATTTGTTGTTTTTTTTCGTTGTAATTGTTTTTGCTTTTCATATATTCTTTTGAAGTGTAAAAAATCACTTATTATTATGGAAAGACAAGACCCTATTTATTAGAGAAAAAAGACTCGAGTGTTATACTGTGTGGGGCGGAGAACTGTTGAATATTTTATAAGCTTGATCAAACGATCAATTAAAGTTTCTTTACATAAAAAAAGAAGAGTTTTCTTTGCTCTCTCACAGACACTCACACTTTGTATATTTATATCAAATGTCTGCCGGCCATATGTAAACAAAACACGCAATCTTTAAACAAGACTAAATTCCTTAATGTCTAGGCATTGTGAAGATTGCAATGTTCCTCAGGCGCATTCTCGTCTATTTATCAGTTTTTTTGCGGTTGATTAAGGAAACACCAATGATCGTCTGAAGATATTTTGGGGATTTTTTTTTCTCTCCTCTGTTTTATGGTACAGGAAACTTTTAAACATTTCAATAGAGTTTAGGGGTTTATTAACTTTTGATAAATATTTTGCCCTACTATAATAGAAATAGTTGGCTTTTTTTCGAAAAAGTTTTGTCAATAAAATCTGGGCCCTATTCAATTTCTGAGTGTTTGTCTTTTTAAGCTATCATATGCAAACTATCACCCCATCATTAAGCAAAGACACCCAGTAAGAGATAGTAAACTTCAATAGCCCAAATCATAACAAGGGAGTTTATATTTAGAGCCCCTCCGAGTTATTTTTAAACCACAAAAAAAAAGCAGAAAAAAGATACAAATTTTATTTGTTTAAATTCTCTTTCTTTTCTTTTTTTTGTTTTGTACACCACTGTATGTAGGCTTTTGGGATTAAATTACCCTGGGTTTCCAATATTACATTAACTTATTCCACCCCTATTTATCAACTCCCATGGTCGCTATGAGTCAAATTGAGAATCTTTTCGTGTGTCAATCGATATCACTTTTTGATGTAAATAACTTTGCGGCGAGATGAAAGAGACCTTTGTTTACCCTTGAGAACAATGGCATAATAGAGAGGCGGGCAAGTGGTCTTTTAAACCAATAAATGTCGGCATGGGCTTAAGTTCACTTTGCCATTATTCTTTTTTAAAAAGAAAATAACAAAGGCGATACGAATAATACATTATAAAAGAATTGAATTGTTCTGTATTGTAGCGTAACAAATGAGTAGAAAAGCAAAGCGACTTCTCAGTGTCCGGAATAATCAATTTATTGTACCGTCGTGGCGTTTGAAAAGGAGATATTATTATTATGAAGCGCAACCAGCAATTTACATGACTTTGGTTTTCGTGTGCCGTATGTAACTTATCTCTCTCTCTATATATATATATGCATGCACCGAAAATACAAAAAGAAAAGAAAAGAAAAAAAGGCTAACGAAATCGATTTGTATAGTTTGACTTTTTGTTTCTTTGATATATTCACAATCGAAATTCATTATTCAAAAAAAAAAAAAATCTTTTGTCAACTTTTGTTGTTCGATTGCTTTTTTTTTTTTGTTTTTTTTTTTGCTATTATTTATTTGTTTGGTTACGAGTCTTTTGAAGTTGTATTTATTGTCGCGAACGATTCGATTATAGGTGCATGTAGTTTGTCATTTAACAGGAGATATAAAGTTCACTCGTGGCTGGCTTACCTTCATTTGTGATGTGTCGTAACTTAGGCAGTTACAATGGTGAGGTCTAGTGGGGGGTAGTTGTAATGTAGCATATTAATGATGGTATTAGCACAAATCATCTAGCACTTATATACTGGTTCATTGCATATCACACCAAGGCTTGAAGATGGATGTACTGAATTGTTATTGTTTTTTTCTTGTTGGTAATTTCGTATTTTTCGTGATAATTGTTACCTGAACACATCAACGCGCTATCATGGCAGTAAAAAATCTCGCGCGCATTTTTACTTTTTTATTTATTTTTTTGTGAGCCGAGAGTGAAACTCGAAAGTCAATAACTACATAAGTCGCTGTCTTAATATTTAGTGAAGGATTAAGGCAGTGGAATAAAAGGTCGACTCTTTTGAGCTGACTTGCTTGTGTGTGTGTGTGTGTGTGCATTGTAACGACGTACACTGTTCAAGCACAAGCGTACAAGAGTGATAAGAGAGAGTTATTATCCATCATTTTCTCATACGAGTTACGGCTCACTCGCTCATAAATATCACATGGAAATTTCATCCAAATCACAACAAACGTTGACGCGTGATGGCCCTATATTTTGAATCGGACACGATGGATACGGTATACATCAGATGTAACGGACGTTTTTTACGTCACCGAACAACAAATAAACAAACAAGAAATTGTGGTTTGCTGGAAATACTATCATGTTTGATTCAAGTCTGACATGTTGAAGTGTGAGTGTGCAAGAGTGTTGTGTATCTTGTCTGTTCCTTGTAAAGTGTATAACGAGTGCTTAGGTTATGGAGGCTTCTAAGTTTTATCGTGATCAGTTGCTGTATCGTGGCAAGGGGGGATGAGTGGGGTTTCTGCACATTTTTTATGTATCTGAATCTTCTATAATTTGGTTATTCTTATGTGATGATAGATATAGAAAATCATTTCAAACAACATACACAAATGTATTGTAAACTGGACGAGACCGACATGACACCCACTTCATTTTCCATGAACACCATCTTGACAAGTGAGAAACAAAAGCTCAACCATTCCGACGATCACCACGAGGAACTCAAGCTACAACATTTACAATTAGCTCAACAGGCTGCGACACAACAACAACAACAGCAATCTATGATGGGAGGCCAGCAACAACAACAAAAACAGTTGATGACGACCACCGATTTGAACGGCAACGAAGAGCTCATCCAGCAACAACAGAAGAAACAGAAGATGATCGAAGACGAACTGCCTAAAAAAGAAGAATTATCGAGCGAAGCTAAACACGTGCACGTCAATCTGGAAGATTCAGATCTGTGGAAGAAATTCAAATCGCTGACTAATGAAATGATTGTCACCAAGAATGGAAGGTAGTTGTTTATTTATATTTCTACTTAAGGAAGGAAATTTCGGAAATTTCGCGATACCGCGGTCTTTCGCGAAAATTAATATCTGCGAAATTAAGTTCCTTTAAAGTATATTTCTTTTGACATTTGATGCTTTTATTTAAGATAAAGTATTTTTTATTTTTTATTTGCATTTCTTTAAAAACAGTGGCCTAAGTAGAACACATGTCCATGAAATTTATCCTTAGAAACCAAAATATTACAAAAAAAATAATTCTACGACTACCTTGTTTTGATTATTCCTGTTATAAAGGGGGAAGGTGGGGGAGGGTGTGGGGTCTTATCTGTAACCCCATCAAGTATTTACCTTATCATTTCAATTATATAAGGATAAAATAAGAAAGTTGGGGAAAAGATGAATTATATATGCAGATCGTTCGTTATCTGTTTATACATCAAAAATTATTTACTGTTGTATATTGGTGTTGGTTTCACTTTTGGGAATTGTAGTGATTAAGTCCGACTAATTCATTCGGTCTTTATCAAGGGCCTCAAATTCCTTTGTAAGCTTCTTATTGACCTTTTGCTTAATTATTGGACTATCCACACTGCATGGATTGTCAAATCTAAATTTTTTACGTCGACAAAACCATTAGCCTAGACGGTCTCTAGCTGGCCCAATTGGGTAACTAGCCGTCTTTTGAATGTCGTTAGGATGTTGTTTTAACGTTGCCAGAAGTATTTTCATCCCGACAGGGGCTGTCTTGTTGAAGAGATGTGTCAGAGAAAAAAATATGGCTTTTGAATGATATATTTAATCAAGTTAATCTCATAGTACGTAAACAAACTAACACAACATGAAATGAAACGAACCGGCGGTACCCTTTCATCTCCTTTCTCAAAGACAGCTAGCGCGACATATTGAAATTGTAAAAAAAACAGAATTTCTAGGGAGGGAGGCTATCCACAGAAATTTTAAATACCCCCTTCAGCTTCAAGCGAAATTATTTCTGACTTTTCTTCTCCCTTTTCTTTTTAGACGGATGTTTCCTGTTCTAAAATTAAACATCAGAGGTCTGGAACCTAACGCTATGTATTCTATACTACTCGACTTTGTGGCTGTGGAAGACCACCGGTGGAAATATGTGAACGGGGAGTGGGTGGCTGGCGGAAAACCGGAACCCGCTACCACCAGTTCCGTATACATTCACCCGGACTCACCCAACTTTGGAAACCATTGGATGAAAAACTCTGTATCATTCACAAAAGTAAAACTGACCAATAAAATGAATGGGGAAGGACAGGTAATTATTTTTTTATAACCTAGACAAGGTTAAAAAATTGTCGTCACGTCGGTGTTTTCATGATATCTAAAAAAAAAGGTCAAACTTCAAAGATGGCCGCCCCATGGGTACTACTTTGTCACGTTAGCCTGAGGCAGTAGCTAGCTGTTCAATACCTAGACACTTTTTTATGAAATAAAGAGCCACACGCTCGAGCTATCTGTTTAACAGCCGGACGGAATTGTCCTTTCTACTGGGTCTCTTGGGATTTCTTTTGATGGATTTCTGTCAATGCAATGTGTTAACGAGAACGACGCCGCACTAATTTCGTTTAAGGAGTAATTTTTTTCCTTCGTACAATTAAGAAAGTGAGAAATTGTGTGTGATCCCATATTCCTTTCCGCTTTCTTAATTGTGTGACCTCGCTCACCAATCGCCTCGACATCCCAAACAAATTATCACCTTTGAAATACATTTCGGGACTCTAGGACAACAAATCAGGGGGTATTGTTTTAAATTTATATATAATTTTTTAACTTATAGTTTTTGTATATTTGCAACAATTTTGTTCTCTTCTTTCTGTAGGTGATGTTAAATTCACTTCACAAATACCAACCTCGTATTCACTTAATCCGCGTCGGAGCGCCAGAAGGCGAGCGGACAATCAGCACGCATACTTTTCCTGAAACTCAATTCATCGCAGTTACCGCATACCAAAACGAAGAAGTAGGTTTAAAATACGCCTTCCAACCCTAGTCCCTGAAAATCGCAATATTATTATACTATGGTAGTAGTAGGATAGGATCTCAGACTAAATATATTCTTCTGTATAATTCAGTAATGTGCATATAGGAAGTATCTATAAACTTTTCTAGCAATAATGACTGCAAAGGTCTCCTATCTTCTGTTTAATTTGTGTCTTGTAACGATTCAGGAATTTATTCACTATAAGCTTACTACGTAATAAATAAGCCTCTTCTTGTCGTCTTTTGACGCTGACTCAATCCGATTTCTTTATTATTTCCACAATCAGTAAATTAAAACGACTTGTTAATGCAGTTCGTGTACGGAGGATATTTCCGTATTTTGTTTAAAAGGCTCTTAGAAATGGTTACTGATACAAATAAAACGATTCTTAAGAAGGCTTTTCGTTCTCCCGAACACGAATCTTATAGTTCGTTAGACGCGAGAAATGTTCTTTTTTCTATTCTTTAACTTTGTTACGGATGTAAGGAAATTGATACAAAATTCACATGAGTTTACCGAAAAAAACTTTCCTTTACAGATAACCCATCTGAAAATTCAATATAATCCATTTGCAAAAGCTTTCCTGGACGCTAAAGAAAGGTAAGATTTATATTTCGTATTTTTATTTTTTTTTGGATGACGTAACACAGGATATCCAATTAGCACGCGTTGCGTAAACTCTACTATAAAGAGGCGCAAGTCAACTAATCTATATACGCCACGGTCTTTCAGTTGAACGTCTGAAGCGACGTTTTTTGAATGCCTGACTGTCCTTATATACGCATTCTTTTGATGCGTGGGAATTGTAATAGATGTTTAGAACAAGTTGCATGTTAATTCGGACCTTTTTCTCTCTGTACTCTGATGTATGCAAAAACATGTCTTTAATCTCGCCTTTTTGTTACACTCTTTCCGCCCGCGCTTCGCTTTGTATCCCGTCACTGCGCCACGAAACTTTCCGCCGCTGCGCCAAGAAACGCTCTGATCTGTGTTATAATCAGAAAGGGGTTGCATCTAATTTTTTTTCTTCAAAAATTGGAAATTTAATTTATCTCCATTAAGTTGAACTGAGCACAGATTAAATGACTTTGATGTGAATTTAATTCTATTGGGCGTATACTCGCGCGCGCACAATAATAACTTCGCTCGCCTATCAATTACAACTTCTTTGAATTATGAATCTATTCAACCGGTTTTCTTGCACTGAACCAATTTACACAAAGGGTTGCCGAGAGAGTGATTCTTCCGAAACCTTCTTTGATACATCGTTCTCGTGAGCTTTGACAGTTCACTTAATTAAAACACAAAAAAGAAAAACGTCAAAATGCTTAATTATTATTGCATCGCTTCCATGACAACCATCTTTGTTAAGCTGCAGGCATTTTTTGTAAGCAATTTAACTCATTGCTCAATGGTAGTTATTGTTTATGAATGCTTCTTTTGAGAAAGATAAAAACTTAGTTTACTCGCTAACTCGGTATTGAGTGAATACTTTTTTGTCTTTTTTTATGTTTAGCTGGATTCGTAATTAGTTTCTACCATTCATTCTTCGATTTCTTGCTCTACTACTAAAAATATGATTTATTGTCGATACTTCGTTCTCGTGTTTGTGTCATTTTTGAGTCATTATGTGTTTATTTTTTTTATTTGCTCTCGAGGTTCGTTATTTTAAGGGAACTAACAAAACTTTTGTATTTTTCCATAATATTCATTTTTTCCTATTCATAGTTTTGTTTTTCTATTTTCTTCTTTGATGTTGCCGCCGACCGCGGCTTTTTAAAGAAGATTTCTGTTTACCTAGCAAACCAAATGCACGTCTTTCCTCTAGAAACCTGTCGTGAATTCTTTTGCGGTTGTACTTTAGTACGTTTTTCTTCCTTCCCAACTAACAAATTCTTCAACTTTTTTTGGTTAGTTTTGTGTCGAGATTCAACGATTCGTGATATTAAAAAAAATAAATTACGTGGTACGGTACGGGTGTGTGTACATATAAATTATATCTCTTGTTTACCAATCGGGTTCTTTTTTTTTTAACTCTTCCGAATCTTCAAAAGAAAAATTCCAGAATTATTATTTTTTGTGAAATTGATTCTTTAATATAAATATTTTCCAAGGGAAACAATATATATGAAGAGTATCTTGCGCGCATATAACCATCCCTTTCACCGTATCACAGAAAGAAAAGTTCTATTAAACTCATTATTGTCCTTGTAATTTGACCATTAAATAGAAAAGCGTGTATTGACTTGACTGCGGCTCTGAACAAAATCTATCAAAATTACTTTCATCCTTTTATGTTTGATTTCATAATACATGAAGGGGGGACCTTTATGTTCGACTCTTCTTTGAGCTATCTGATGCTAAGTAAACTTACACCTAGACCCTTACTAATCGAATCCTTTGAAGTAATTAATCAATTTTTAATTGGTTGTCTTGGATACGTGTTTTTTGCATCTTTTGAGCAAACACCTTTAGAAGTTTTTTCGCTTTACTTGTAATCATTGACGTAAAATTTAATTTTTAGTTTCCTCTCTCTTTGTTTAAGTAGATCCGACCAAAAAGATATGCTTTATGAAAGAGACGCCCTCAACCAAATCGCCTCAAACTATGGATACTACCCGTCTATGATGTCGCCCGTCACTCGAGGTATCGGCTGTGATAGTTTACGGAACCATCGGGTGTCGCCTTACCCTTCGCCCTATCAACGCCCCGACCTCCTATCCGGATGCCAACCTTACTACCGGGAATCCAGTCCGCCGTTCATGAGCAACCAGTGTATTCAAAACAACACATGGCCGCTACACCACCTCAATTATAACTCGGCAATGACGTCAGCGCAACTACTGAAACCCGATGACGTCATCAACCAGACGATGTCGGGGACGACGTTCTCCGCCTCGTCATTCGGACAATTCCCGACAACGAAACCGACGGGCGTCGACCCTAACGCAAATCCTTGGGGGCATAGTTTAGCATATTCAACGAATATATAATACTTAATAAAGTAGTAAATAAGAAAAAATATATAGTTTTCTAAAGACGAAGTAGATAGAAGTAGTAGTCAAGACAAAAATTAATCGAGGCAAAATGTAAATTTTTTTAAGAGCTCATATCAACAACAAAGTACTTCCATTTCTTAAGACTACTAAAGTGCTACCTCTTGCCTCGGTTGTTGTGTAAAAGAAGTGGATCCTTTTTATGGATCCATCAGAGTGACATAATAATAAAATGTCAGCCCTGCTAAAAGAAAAATTGTTTCATTTTTATGCACTTGTGTGCGCACCACGCATATATTTTAATATACAGTAAAAAGAAGAAGCGGTTAATATATAAATATGATATTGTTATTATTATATACGAAAATATTAAGTTATTTATTATTTTTATAGAAAAAGATACCCTTTTAATTTTTGTAGAGTTAGCGCCATGCAGTGCTACTCTCCGTTTTTATGACACGCGCAAGTTGTTCTTAATATTTGCTTATTATTGTACAGTACGTATGTGGTTTTTCAAAAAAAAGTGTGTAAATGTTATATTTTTTTGTCAGTTTATTTTAATTTTTTTCGCGCCCTGTAAATTTTACGTTTCGTGTTTATATACAGACTATTATTATTGTTATTATTGTTTTATCGTAGCTGAGGTTGCCATTTTCTTTTGTGGTTTCTTTTATAAAATTGACTTCAAGGGTTTTAAAAGTGCATTTTGTTTTGGGTGGCTGATCTGTCTTTGAGCAGATATTTCACGATTTATAGGCAGCATTTAATCCATAAAACACATACCCTCACCTTTTTTTTTACAATGAAATCCCGAGATGATGATAATAATAATAATGTCAAATAATAATAATGATAAATGATACTTGTTAATAATTTGTACAAAAAAGCCAAGAAACACATGGTGTTGTTATTTTAAAAGAAAAACTCTTAAAAAAAATGATAGTTGAATCTTTTTAAACTCTGATACCCCTTTATTTATTAAATACCATTTTACGAAATTCCTTAACTAAACGTTTTCTATAAGGTCTGCCTTTTCTTGATATATTACAGAGTATCTGGGAAAAAACGGTCAAAATAAAATTACAGAAAAAAATCATTTGATTTATGTTAAAAGTGTTGAAT
>JAYRBV010001126.1:0-14486 GCA_036023255.1 Mitrocomella polydiademata
TAAACAGCAGGTTTTATGCATTGTGCGTAAGCAGTCTCTTCAGCGTCCTTGCGACGCTGGGAACCAGCTAGTATGTTAATAAATCTCCTAGAAGACTAGTAGAGGAGTACTTTTTTATTGATACGGCATGACACAGTAACGCTTGGCATAAATTATATAAAAACACTCCTACAATAAGTTTTAATATATCACCCGCTGGGAGGAGAATACTGCTTACTTGTGCTTGAAACTGTTCCAATATTAGATGACCTGGGAGGTCTGGGTCAGGAATCTTCGCAAACAACATCACAACATCCTAAATAGGCAAAAATTCACAAAGGAAAACATCAGTTCAATTTCCTCGGTGTCTATGAAAATCTAAGAATTCTCAATTACCTTCAAAACATTTTGCGATGTGAGGTCGGATACTAACACATTCACAATTTTCAAAAGGACAATACCAGGAACACATACACCATCCGGACTTTTCACTTTATTTAAGGGCAGACTATAATACTTACCTGTAATGTTTTCATTCCTTCCAACTTGAGGAGATCATTGGAAGAGGTGCCAGCAATGAAAGCCATCCTCACCAACTCTGTCAATTGGGTCACTAAAAATTCGGCTAAGAAGAAGAAAAAGAAATTAAAGTTAGTAAAGATTTTTTTCAATATCGTATAGATTTATCGACGGGTATTCAAAGTGTAAGAATTAGTTTTCTATTCTTTGGTTTTAATATTTTTTATAGAGGATCCAAACAACAACAACGCCTAATAATTGACACTGTCACCCGTCACTCGAACCAATAACTAACATGTTATAGTACCAGGCGTGCGCCTTGAAACCACTCAACGCCGTAACTCAGCCCAACGATTCACTGGTACCAAGACACGCGGAAATGTTTGTATAAAAATACCTGATGGTGTTTCTTCCTTCATCTTCCTTGCCAAAGCCAAATCCATGTGTTTCTGGTGGTCTTTACACGCGCTGAATATCATACGAAAACATTCCATTGCAAACACACGTGTGGGCCACTTGGGTGTGATGACGAGTCTGTCGTCCATCTTCTTGGCCAAAACCACGGCACCTTCTTCACCGTCGTCGTCATCTCCACCACCTGTTCGTTAAAAATCACGACACCGTTACATTTAGAGTTGCGTATTTAGTACAATATAAAAAGGCCGTCTACAGTCTCTGTGGTGGTGCGTGATTCTTGAGAAAAGAACGGTTAAATCATTGACATTATGCACTCTACATGACGTTATTGAATGAACAACTGAGTGCGTTTTTATTGTTTTATAATTTGTACATCATCATAGTGCATCAAAGTCACATCTCAACTTGTCTGCGCAACATCCCACCTTGCTCTGCTTCGCTTTTAAAGCGAATTGGCGCTGCGGTGGTCTGTGCGCAATACTATTGCTTTCTTATATGCAAGTAGACTGGGAAGGACTTGTTGTACTACATATAGTGCCTCTCTGTCCCCCAGTTTTTCGGAAGATAGAATATAAAAAAACAGAGAATTAAAAAAAGCGAGCTATTAAACAAACGAAATGAATTAATAGCAAAGTGCCGTCACTCAAATAAATTCTTATTAGCGAATTATAAATCCAAAGATTATCTAATAATTATAATTTTTTTACTTTAATTTTTCATCACCTTTATATGTAAGCGTATTATATGTAAGACATCCCTTGGGGCTTTGTCATACCAGTTTTGAAATTTATAAGTATTCTTTATAAGATGTTTTTCAAATAGTTTAGCTGACGAGTGTACAACACGAAACTCTGAGTTCTAAACAAAATGTCTCGTTTAGTTTTTACTCATCCTTATTATAATTGGCTCTAAAACATGTTTTATTGAGCACTTTTTGGTAAACATTAACCATACAAGTATAATATAAATATATAAATACTTTTTTTTAATTAAGAGGACTATAGGCCACCGCAGTGGCAATTAGCTTAAAAAGCAAAGCAGAGCAAGGTGGGATGTTGCGCAGACAACATCTCAACACACTTCAGTATAAGTATAAAAAACAAAAACAAAAACAAAAACGTTGTTTATAATTCAATCAAAACATTAAAAAAATATTTCTTATTTCGGAAAAATGTGTTAGTATCAAAATGGTGAAGGTTTTACCTGGACTTTGTTCTGGTTCGTCATCTACATGCGATGCGAGTAGAACTTGTTTACATAATCCTAGCCAGTGCTTTAAATCGTTGTCGGCCAGTGCTTGTAATGTACTGGTGATTGTCTCACGGATGTGTTTTAGCAGGTTGGGGTCTGATTCGGCATCCAGTAAACTGAAAAGTAGTCCTATACAAAAAGAAGAAGGATCTTTCAAGTTTGTGACCTGCAACATAAAACTCCAATGTGGAAATACAATGTTTTCTGCTGATAACACTGGTTCCTTCTTAACGACTTTTTGCCGAGGTCTGGCTTTATAATCTGAAAGCCGAAAGATCAAGGTTGCAATTTATTTCGGAAAAAAATGTTCTTTTTGATTTATTCCAGTATTTTACAGAGACACCCTGTTTATGTTAATGCCATTATAAGGCTGTTGATCTTAACATGGGTTTCCATTTTCATAAATCAAATTAGAGTTTTAAAGTACAGTAGAACTTTTGAATAATTACACAAAATATTAAGATATCAACTCTCTCTGTCAGGAATTAATAAAAACAACAACAACAAACCTTCCAGTCCTCTATTCGATGTGTACATCTTCTTCACAACCTCCTCGTTGTTGTCAATGATCTTTTTGCCCAGCTCGCAAATATCCTTGGCCTCACGATGAGCCAGTTGTCGCAAGCATTCAACGCTGGATTTCCTTAGATTCAAGTGAGGGCTGAGAAGTTTGTTACAAAGGTGCGGAATCAGGATGTTAAGGTTGACAACGTTTGGCGCAAACATGTGAAGTTGTTGCAGACACCGGATGGCTTCTGATTGGACAAGAGAATCCGGGTGGCTCTGCATTATGGAACAACCGACCAAACAAAACATTCGAAATCTTTCCATTGTTTTGGACATTTCTAGCATGAAATCAATTTAGAAGAATTATATGCTACTACCTTATCGGACAAAATTGCGTCACTTTTGTCCGTAAATTTGGCCAAAGTTTGCGTAAAACTTGGACAAGATTTTCGCCGGCAAAATTTTTAGTCGGACATAATTTTCGTCACCTCCTCAAAAGAATTCGTCACCTCCAAAGAATTTCGTCACTTTTGTCCGTAAATTTGCCCATAGTTTGTGTAAAACTTGGACAAAAATTTTTAGTCGGACATAATTTTCGTCACCTCCTCAAAAAAATTCGTCACCTCCAAAGAATTTCGTCACTTTTGTCCGTAAATTTGCCCAAAGTTTGTGTAAAACTTGAACAAAATTTTCGCCGGACAAAATTTTTAGTCGGACATAATTTTCGTCACCTCCTCAAAAGAATTCGTCACTTTTCTCCGACATTATTTTGTCCGATGAGGTATTACACATACGAAACCATCGGTATAAACGAATCAATCTTATTAAAAACTACTCATTAACTGGGCCACAAGTTAAATAATTATTTCTCGAAATATTGTTTATTTATTTTAAGAAATATATTCACGTGCTTCTACCATCCAGAGGTGTTAAACATGTTTCCATTTTCATTACACATTGGTGACAAATGTCATTTCTATCAGATTCATTTACATGAAATCGATATTGATCTTAGGAAGCTACAATAGAGCAGATCGAAAAAAAACCCCAAAAACGGTAATAGCACAATGACAAACCTTGAAATTCGGGTCCTATGGCGGTGATCAGTGCACCAACACACTTGCCCAAACATTGGTGCACCTCTGTTAACGATGGAGGTGTTTGAAGTAACAGGTTGATGACTGTATACAGGGTCTGATCAACGTAAGTACGAAACATCGGTCCCCCCGAGTCAGCAATTTGTGTCAGACCGTGCAACGACCACACCTTGAAACAAGAGATAAACTCTTTTAATTCAATCGTACAGCGCGACTCACGAAAAATGGTAATGGTAATGGATATATAATGACGATATAATGATATATAATTATTTGATTATTTGATATTCTGAATCACACTGTACTGAAAAATATCGATTTCGCAAAAGCATTCACGAGGCAATTCGGATGAAAGAAAAACTAACAAATAATCTGCTTTTAGACCGATTTGAACTACAAGCCTACCTGGACGAGAGAGGAGCTTGGGTCCTTCGCCAAAGCTGTCAATATGGACACACTGTTTGTCAAATGGTGCCCAGATCCCATGCCTCCCACATAACGGTGTAGACATCCAAGGGCGAGGGCGTGTCCTGTCCGAACAATCGCATCGGGCGTCTTTTGACACTTCTCGAAACTGGTTTGTGCCATCTGCGCCACGAAGTTCGTATCGTTCATCACCTGCGCCATTCTTCCAAGCGCTTCACCCGCGGCGCAACGAAGGATGTTGTCCGTATTGGCGATAGCATCTTGTACAAGTGTACTGGCGTGTTTACGTACAGCCTCCTCGCCGAACATGGACTTGTTTTCAGCTAGGTTCTGGGTAAAACAGTAATCAATTGCATGTACTCAAAAACGCATGTGGAGGAGGGTCTGTTTTTACAGCTTCTAATTTTGCGTGCCGTCTCAATAAAAACCTTTCTTCTACTATGACTTTGAATTTTTCCCGGTATTATTTGCACTCCTCATACGACTTTGGAATTCCAGAACATTCTTAAATTGAATCTGAGAGGGATCTAGTAATTATTTTAAAGGTATTACTGTTCACAAATACAAAGCACATTTCTACTGCGTATACTACTCCTTTATATAAAATATATTAGGGAAAGCAAATAAGAACAAGAGTATGTAACAAAAACATAATGTAAAAAGAAAAGTACTCACTTTAAGAGCAGCAAGAAAGGCCGTGAAAATGTTTGTTTGTATAGCCTGTTGTCTGACGCCTTTGTTTTTAGTGATGCATTCGTTAAAATGACTCATCAACTGTCCTCGGTGCTTGTTGGAAACACATGAGAAGATATGCCCAAATAAAGAGATAGCGGCATCAATGACAGCCACACCCAACGGCAAGGGACCAGGTATAATGAGATCCTAAATATTAACATGTACTTAATACCCAGCAGATGAAGTGTTCAAAAGCTTGGGCGAAGGATTTTTTTAGGCGCGCAATTTGATAAATTTGCCAGTTGGGTAGGTCCGTTGACAGAAATATAGATAGATAAGATTTTTTTTTCTGAAGAGTAAAGTGGAAAATTATACTACCTTGTACTTCCCATAAATGCAAGAAGAATCGTGTTCCAAGGCTCCCGATCCTGACGCACTATTGACTTGTAACTATGTATATAAAAATTTAGTGAAAACATAATCGTGTTCTAGATGCTTCAGCGAGGAAAATATGATATGAAGATATTTATAATGACAACGAAATAAAATAAACAACAAACTTTATATAGTAATATTAGTAAATTGAACATTTTAGAAAAATAGTGTGATAGGGAAAAATAATAACCTGCTCCTCCACGTCCCTATGATCTGTGTCCTGCATCCACGATCCCAAGAGAATACTGTCATCTTTATGGCATAGTTTTTGTAGCAAAGACGTTGTGACTGCTCCCTTCCGATCCGCCATTGTAAATTCTCCAACCAAATCACGGATTAATGGAGTAAATGATCCTAACGGAAGAACATAAACAAAAATATATTAAGTGGCTGAGTGGCTAAGACACTAGGCTCGTAACCTGCTGGTCCGAAATAAGAGTCAATCACCAGGCACAGTTTTATGAGGATAAACTCTCACTGCTAATTCCCACAGGTTCCGTTGTCCGGCACCGGTTGCATTTACAAGCAAAAGCTCCGTTAACTGTATCATTATTGAAAGTTTTGATAGGTGATTGGAAATGTGAATTTAACCCTCATTGCAATCGGGGGTATAAAATTTACCTTTGCGTAAACAAACGTTTATACATTGATTCTGAAGGTCAACCTCGGTTTCATGAAATAGTAGTGCACGTGTTATAAACAGTATTCCGGGAAAGGTTTATCGGCACCACGACAAATCAATAATACACACAATGCAAAATATGTTTGTTTACCTTCAAAAAGCATAGGTTGCAAATTAACCAGTATGTTGTACAGTCTGGCTTTAAAGATGGCGATAGAGATTTGTAATTGACCCCCATGAATCTTTAACAGCATTGGAAACCTAGAAAAAGGAAAAGAAAACAGGCAATGATTGCAATCATCTTGTTTCATTGGATTTACATATAAAACTAAGCATTCTTTTAAATTCCTTTAATTTACTTAGAACTGTTATAACTAAATACTAAATTAAAATGACACCACACAAGTGTGTTTGACTTTTAAAATTCCGTCATTTATCTTTCACTGAAAGTTCCATCTCACCGTGAGGTTTTCCCATATCACCGTGAGGTTTTCCCATATCACCGTGAGGTTTTCGGTAGTGAAAATTGCTAATCGCTTCCGATTCCATAAGGTTCCTTGTTTGTAAGTGTTTCACAATGATGATAGGACCCTCATTGGTAGGAGTTCAATGTAGCATATAAAAAGGAGAACTATCTTACAGTGTTAATGAATTGAGGGCGGCTTCAATTGGAATCATAATCTTTCGCAGCACATCTGGCACCAATAAACTTTTGCAGTTCACAACAAAGCTGGTCAAAGCTAAAGACAACAAAATTTTCAAAATTTACACACAACAAATACACAAAATCAAAAGTGATCTATTTCATAGTTGAAAAGAAATTTTCGTATCCCGTTGAACCGAGAAAATATTTTCGCGCGGGGTCGGGGCACACGAAAATATCAACTCCACTCGAATTATATGTTCACGAATATTGGCTTACGAAACAATATTGTGAGTAAAGACTCATGACTTTTCAGAAACTATAAAATTAGGAATCGCTTGAGTTAAACTCCAAAAAAACCTTTCATTTAAAATCGATGTTATTGTGACTATATCACTATCTTAAACATCATATTTCAGGGGTTGATAGAGACAAATAATTTGGGCATCGGTAGTGGGTTTCTTAGCTCAGCAGGCAAAAATAATTTTTTGAGGGGAACTCTACTTTGGCTTAAAATCAACACCACTGAAAAAAATTTACACTTACCAAACTTTGCAACAGCTATTTAGGAAAGTATTTTATTTATTTTTCAAGCTAAATAATTTGGGCGCCCAAATTTGAGACGCCCAAAGTCGGTATACCGTTGCCGATTTTGGCCTCAATCAACCCCTGTATTTACGCCAAAGACCCCACTTTTCAGAACGTTTTTCGATGAATCAGTAGTAAGGTTCTAAATTAAAGGGTTCTAAATATTTGATCCTATTTATGGCAATTGTGTTAGAGTTTGAGGTATGGCATAAAGTGAATATCAGCTAGGTTGGCAGACGTAGACAATCATAACAAGTTTGTATCAAATAGTTAATTAAAGAAATAATATACATACAGCATAATGCTCCTGCACGATTCTCTAATGTTTTTTGCCATGATTTGAAGCTACCCCTTCCTTTTTCAGCTTCAATGTCTGGACCATCAGGGAAAACGGACGACCAAAGTGATATCATTTTAGGTAAGCAATTTTTCACAAACGAAGGTCCTGAAAAAAGGTAACAAATGTAAAAAAATAAATGAAGAAAAACTGAAGTATATTGTTAAAAATAATATAACCAGAAGCTTACAAACGGAATGGCTATTGCGAAACAAACCAAATATCATGCAAGCGATTGTGTTGTGATTGTAGTAGGAGTTAATTAGATAGTTACATGTAATACAAATGGCAAATCAACCTCAAGCCAAACACTTAATTTTTCCTTTAAACATTTTTTTAAAAATCGTTAGAAAATCAGCTACAATAAATTGAGCAGAAAATGCTTACAAGTAAAAACATATCCTAGTTTACACTCATTCATCTAAATCTTCCGCTAAAACACCCCTGAAATTGGCATAGATGTTGAGCAACTAATAATAGCCGTCACCAAAAAAGCCTTAAAATATATTCTTCTTCTTCTTCAAACTATACCTAGTGTACACAATGATCCAAGTAAAATCCACCCTGTCTGAATCTTTGCCATTGTAAGTTTGCCAGTTTTACCACCATTTTCCAATAAATTGGTTGTCAATAGAAACAGTGACTAAAAAAGCAAGGAACTGCTATTAATCCCAGTAGTTTCCAGGTCTCTTCAATAGTTATACAACCGGTTAATAATAATAATTTGTAATATTTATAAAATAATGTTTTTTTTCACAAATTCTTAAATTGATTAAAACAAATATTTGAGTCTCATTTTTAACGATATTTACGTATGACAAAGCTCATTCAAGGACAAAATTGAAATTTTAATCTTCTTTGAGAAAATATAGATTGATTAAGGGTTATGGTATTCTAAAATTCATATATTCATGAAGTTGAAGTTGCTTAGTTAAGAAGAATCATAGGAGATTATATCATTATCCTGATTAAAAAACTCAACGCTATCAAAATAGTTTACCCTAGCTTTGCTGTTTGGAATACCAAGCGGGCAAGAATGTAGGCCTCCCACAATGGCAGCCAATGTGTACCCATATCCAGTCACAGCCTCTGGCGAGGATTTGAGTGCATTGATCTTTTTCAAACAGGTGTCAACCAAGTTGATGATGTTGGATGGAAGCGCAATGGCACAATATCGAACACACCATGCCGCGGAAAGCCAAACAGCCGGGGCCGGATGGATTAATGTAGAGAACACTGCCTCAATGATTGTTTCATTTAAGCAAGATTTCAAGGAGGATGTGAGGCCAATGACAAGATTTGCAAGCTCTTGTAAAGCACACACTAAAACATGCTGGGTACTCACAACGTCCAAGTTAACAGCAGTCTCGGCTGTTTTTTGAGAAGTCACAATCTCATGGATACTGTTCATCTGCTTTGTTATGATTTTACAGAGTTCTTTCACCGCCTGTACTTGTGTGCGCTCTGGCAACATAGTAGAAAGAACAGAATGAAGAATAAAGGAAACACATTTCCGAGCGTACACAGCATCAATGTGGGTGTAGTTTGACTTTTGACTGGCAGCCAGTTCCAAGATGTGAATCATTACACCGGCTAGGTATTTAGTGATCCATTTCACACCCATCTCACGGAAGAAGACAACGTAGGCCTGAAAAATTCAATATGAACAGTTGTATTGTAAATAGGTAACGTGTAATAGTGAACGTATCCCTACACATTAAAGACAATAACACTAAATAACCTGGATTAGTAGCAAGTTGTACAGAGAGCAACTTAATGTGCACATACTGTACAAAATAATAGTACAATGGTATAAAAACATTCTAAGAACTTTTGCATTTCTTATTATTTTAACTTTCTTTTAGTAGTTTTCAAAAAGAATCACTATGAATATAATTTCTGCGCAATTTAAATCCTTTTTACAGTATCATTTTTGTTCTTTATTCATTTCTGTTGAAATTAGACTGTACGTATAGCATACCTGAGTGACACCAACTCTAATTTCTCGACTAGCACTAGACTCTCCACTTTTCAAAAATCCAATCCCACCTAAAATGATAAAAGATGGACAAAATCAGTGTGTCTGTCTACAACAAATCATTGAAACAGATATATTTTTCTTTTCATGCAAACATGATAATAAATCAAGGCCAAACTCAGGGAGGCCACTCAATTTGAGGACTTTATTTACTTTTTATTAGGGCAAAATCAATTTATAAACTCAAACGTAAGGCACATTTTTCGATGCTGGCTTCGACTGTAAGTTTTATCCTGTGTCGTACGAAGGATGGCCCTGAGTGGATTTTTTTTGGGAATATTTGAGCCTCTAGATATCTGCAAAGTGAATTCAAATATATTAATCAGAAAAGTGTATGTGGCTATCCTAAATAAATTTCCAGGACTTTTCTTTATTTTTTTCCTTTTCCAGGACTAAAACAAATTCCAGGGCTAGTGGCCACCCTGCACACTGTATAATCCAAAACAGATATCCTTGATTAGCTCTCACTTTCTTGCTGTCATTTCAACTAATTTGAAAAAAAATATATATATATAATGTGTATCAAACCTTTTAGAAATCCGGTGGCCATGAGTTGAAACATATCTTCGATGGATATTTTCTTTACTTTTCCACCATTTGCTGCTACAGGTTTCTGTGAGCCGGCCATCAAAACACCAAGTAATTGAGAAACTTGAACGCGCACATCATAATTTGAGCCGTCTAATGCTTTCAAGCAAACAGATACCATGGTTTCCAGGTCAGTAGTGCACATGAAATTCGCATGTTTCGACAGTTCCAAAGCACACTGAAATCAAAAATTTCTTATTAATCATGGTTCGAATTAAACATCTCAGTCAAGTAAAATCAAATTGAAAATGTAAACATACTTTAGCTGCAGCCCAACGAACTGGCATAGCTTTATCAGCAAGAAATGCTTTACACGCTTTGTAAATGTCTTTATAACCATTAGATGCTGCATTTTGCATTCCTATCAGCATTTTTTGAATGCATAAGAATATTTCACATTTGGCTTGAACCTAAAAAAAATGGAGCAGTGATGTAAAAAAGGAACGTTATGAACGCTGATAACTATAAACCCAATAAACCAAACAAACCTCAGTTTTATACAACATCTTGATTAAACTCTGAAGTCCAGCATCAAACAAAGTCCCAACCTATAAAATCACAATTACGGGCTATTTATAACTTTTAAAAGAATCAACTGAACAAGCGTCGTGCAAAATATCTTTGACCTGATGGAAAACCTGTGATTTGTCACAAAATGTTTTCCTAATTTTCCTACTACTTTAGAGTGCTGCAGAAAAAATACAGTTCAGAATACAAAAATTACAATGCACTGTACTAACAGATAAGTCCATTGTTTTACAGTAAGACTCATCATGTTGTGAAGTTTGACAAAAGGTATCCAACCAATAATTCCCAAAGGAAAGGAATGCACCTGCTTTATTCATATATAATAAAAACACCCTGTATATGAACATTTTTGTGTATACATAAGTATAGCCCTCTGGTCCCATACAGCTACTACCATGTATGTATCTGGGTTATGTAGTGATTCGCCGGTTCGGCTCAGTGACCTAGTAGGGATCAGTGCAATTTTTCATCTGGGAGGGCCAAGAAATATTTTAATATTAAATTTAATATTTTTTGCCCACCGATTATGTTCAAAAATCCATAGGAGTATTATACATTCCCTCCTACTTCATAATTCAAATGTTGCTTTCCCTGGGTTACATTTTTTAAGTGACAAAAAAACCACTGTAAGCCAGAAAATACCACTTAAATATAAAATCCAAACTACTGGGATGAAGTAAATAAGTCAGCTCTACCAATATTTAAAGTTTGAAACAATTTTGAGCATGTAATCCGGTTTTATGCACATTTTCCTAAGATTCTGAAAAAGGTTTTTTCAACGTCACACATTTTTGAACATGATCCACCATGGTTGGGTGATGAAGAAAATGTTGCGCCTCAAAGAACTCTAACAGCCCTAGAATAGCTACTTTTTCTCTTTAGAATCTTACTTCCACACCTAAGTAATAATTATTTTTTACCTAGCAAAAAAGTGGGTTCGAGAACTTGTACTAAAGCCAGACTGAGGAGCCCTAATAGGGCGAAACACGTGTTTGTGGATTTTCGTATGCTTGTGTATATAATCTGAGAAGAGAATTTAGAAAGAAGACAAAAGTGCAAGTTTAAAAAAGTAGTATTGTTGAGATCATTCAATATTCCTTACCATTCGTCCTAGACCTTTATATATATCTCCAATACAACAGAGTGCAGATCTAGAAAAGAATGAAAAAAGCTATATGATTTGAAGAACATTTCAACATTTTTTTTTTCAAAGCGAAACATGGTTGGAATTTGTGACATTGTTATGAGAATACCAAACAATGAGCCACAAAATATTCATAATTCCTTAAATTTTTTTAACTCTGAGAGCCACAGCTGAAAACTTGTACTGTACCTACTGTACTGTACCTACACCTTTCTTTACAGATTGAAGTACATAGATAAAAAAATTTCTCAAAAGAGTGGAAGTTATGAGTCAATACTAGAATGATAGTACGACAGAAAGTACAGATAGTCTTTGTTTTAGAAAAACTAACTTACAGTTTGATGGCTAAATAATGAGCTGAATCATCTCGGCTTTTGATTATCTCAAAAAATTTGTTGACACTATCAAATAGCCCAAGTGTTGTACCAGCATGGTATATCGTAGCATAACATTTAGCAAGCTGTTGTCGTGTAGCTGGACTACAGTTGATTTCAAGAATCTTATGTAAGGTAGCAACTATTTTTGGCTGGATAGCCTTAATTTCTGCCTGAAAGATTGAAAGATTATCAAATATAAAAATACTACTACATATCTCAGAAGAGAGAGAATGAGAATAGAGAATCAGGCGCGTATCTGGGGTGTCTGCGCGTCTGCGGTAGCAGACACCAATTTTAGTCATTTTCAGTCTGCTTCGCAGACACCTCTTTTTCCTGTATATACGCGCCTGGAGAATGCAGGCTACATACTGTATTACTGCACGATACTAAAGTATATATTTATTTACCTTCTTTTTTAATTATCTCATCCATTTAAAATTGAAACTTTGACATAATATAATGGTAAGCTCATACCATGGTATAAATATTTATTTCTGTTTGTTTTTGTTTTTTTATCCCATGAGACGAGTGGCACACAATGAAAATAAAGCATTATTTATTTTATGATCACTCAATTGTTGCTGTACAGTAGTTATTGTAATATTGAGATATTAAAAAAAAAAAAAAAAATGCAATATATAAATAAATCTTACAAAATGGTCCTTTTAAAGTTTTAAAATCTTCTTTGATTTTAATTTGACGGTCTACTGGCACCAATCTTCAGTATTTTAAAAGTATCAAATGTGGTCAGGGTGTGTATGAAAATATGTTCCCCTAACCAAAGAATTTCAAAACTTTTATGGGAACATTTCTTCATAATCACTCTGTGGAATGCACAGTTTGGAGATAAAAAATTAAAAAAGAAAAATCAAACTTACATTACTAGCAGTGCCAGTATGCAAATATTCATTTAAACGATCAAGCCATTCATAAAGATATACTTGCTTTTCATTGTCAGCTTTTTGTATGATAGAATTTTCTTCAGCCAACCAGGTTTCTAAATTTGCTGCCATTTTTTATTCTTTATATTATATTACATTATACATATATGTTTAGACTCTAGAATTACAAGTAAAAGTACAATTATTCAGAAGACAAAAATCAAAAAACAATGAAAAAGAGCATGAGATTCCGTTAATGTGTACAAGGACCACGTACAGGATTGCCACTCAAGTTTCTGTTTAAAGTTCCCTGACTTTTCTAGATGAGTTTTCCCTGATTTCCCTGACCTTTCAATGAATAAATTTTCCCATTGAAGTTAAAACGTGATTAAAAAAATATAGCTGCAAGCTAAATCTTGGGTCTACTAGCCATCTTTGAAAAACGCTTTTTTGGTGTAATTTTTCAGCACAGTCAGTGTAGTTATTAAAACAGTTATGTACTTTACTTTGTGTTTAGTTTTGATTATTTCGGCAGCGATATGAAAAGAGCTGGAATCTAGTTTCATAATGCATAAACAAACCCCTGCTCAATTTTGCCTCCCTATTCTTGCATCGAATACAACTAAACAACTTAAAAACGCATGTTTTTAGTTCCAACTAATACAACCACAACAGAAGCCTGCACATGTGCAGCATAAATTACAACGAACACCACTAAAAGAAAACAATACAATATTGGCCGTTTGTTTTGATTATTATTATGACTCAGTGGACATGTGCAGTGATTTTCAACTTTTGAACTATGCAGATCTTAACCTTAGACCAAGAGTACCTTAAGGGCATTAACAGGCCTCTCACTCTTTTTCACCTTTTTTACTTTTGATTTTTCTTTTGTTATTTTTTTTGCTTTTTTTTGCTAATAGTTGTAATATTTTTTGCTATTTCACCCTAAAAATCAAGCATATTTTTTGCTATTCTATTTTCATAGAGCCAATGAATTATTATTTCCCGTCTTCTGTCAGATACTTATAAGACCCTTTTTCGCACAAAGATTGGAAGATTGAATCACAGAAATAACATGTGTAAAACAAAAGAAGAAATAATACTATAATATATTAATATCCTAGTTAAATATCTATCTGTATTCTATCTCCGTCAGGGAGTAATACAGGAAATCTTTTTGGGCTTCGGTAATTTATTTTTCGTGGTTAGTGACACCTGAAGGCCCCACAATGGTTGGGGCCTGAGGCCAGAAAAAAAATTCAGTTTCTGTTGTCTAGATTACGGGAAAACGTATTCAAATTGGAAAATTCAATGTACGTTTGAAAGTGTATGAATAATCTATCTACTGTATGGCCGAAAGGTTAAACAAAGCATTTAATGACTCATGGATAACGATTTATCTTTTGTATTCCAATGTATTTCTGTGATGAA
>JAYRBV010001237.1:0-14479 GCA_036023255.1 Mitrocomella polydiademata
AGTTAAGACAAAAGTGACTAGATATCAAAATTTTGTCCTATTAAAATTTTATTCAACTTTCTTTCTAACAATAAGTTAAAAGATGAAATTTTAAATGCAAATTTTTCGTTTCCAATTCACTTAAATGGTAATAATAAGGGGCTTTTGTCAGGGAAAAAGACGGGGTTTTGAGAGAGGGCGGGCCTTTAAAATGCCTTTCTTACGATTTTTGATTACGCGATTTTTGAGATTTTCTCTTTAAATGGAAAGTCATGATTGATTGTTGATCTATGGTCACAACACATCATTTTATTTTCATCGCCTTGTTATTAAAGAAAACAAACAAAGACAAAAAATGACAATTTTAAATTTAGTAAGGACTTCCATATACACTTATATCGAAGATCTAAAAAAAATATCCCGTTGGTTTTTACGCGTTGTACGAAAACATCCTTCTATGTTGTAATGTTATTTTCGTACACCTCCAGCCTTTCTCTAAATCACTGTATGGGTGTCTCAGAAAAGAATTTAGCGTTTATTTTATTGATTTCATTCGCGTTTAAAAACATAGTATCCATTTTCATCAGACAGTATGTATGGTTTAGCTGGAATGCCTTTCCTAGCTAGTTGAGGCTTCCCTCTCTAAAACCTCTAAAGGAAATATTATACTCAGCATAAGCAACTCTTATGAAAAAATAAGGATTTTCGAAAACTTCAAGAGCAAAGACTGCGATGCTTGGTTGTCCAGAATCTTCAAACAAATAGACTTTCTTTTGGTGCGCTAGAGAAATTTTACAATTATAGGTTCCTGGTTGCCTGAAAGAATTCATTGTCTTTGAACTAAAACTTTTGTTAAAATGTTACTCCGCTGTAAGCCTAAAACGATTTTTTATCAACCTTAAAAAAAAGACCAAAATGCATCAGCTTGCTAAATAATAGTCTACTCGTAGACCTTCAAAAAAACTATTTTCGTAGAGTATGAAAATTAGACTAGCTAAATAACTGTATTTTTCTGAAAAACATAATTATAAGAACGAACAATTTCATAATGTGCTTGAACAATGTCATGGAGCTAGGAGAGAAAGAGAGGGAGAGGGGGCTACACAAAATTGGCTTTCCATATTATTATGTATACAAATAATACTAAGCGCATAGCCACCACTGCATACATATACATAACATCGCAAAAAAAAAATCTAATGTTTTTGTTTTCAACGATCCGGGGGTTGTGTCATAATTTGTACTTCAATACACTTTGTTATTTGCAACAAAGTGCTTCCTATTGGCTTGTCAAATAAAACATATCGAGAGAAACTATTTTTTCCCGGGTGTTCCTTTCAGGTTTTTCTTTCTTTTTTTTTCTTTTGTTATTGTGGTTGACTGATTGAGAATGGAGTGAGTGAGAAAAAAAAAACTCTTTTTTTACGCCAGCCGATAACTCGTCATTCGCTCGTTCGGTTAGGTCGTCGTAAATTACGGGGGCGCGCTGGTGAGAATTGCATTTTTGGTTTCTTGACTGATGAGGAATTTTTTTGATATTTCGTTCGTAGAATTCCTGCCTGAAGACAAACAAACAACCGCAATTTAACTTTGGAAGATTCAAAGACTGGAATTATTTTGATTGATGTGGATAAGATGACACTGTTTATTTTGGTTTAATCGGCGCCCTAATGGATCTCATTAACAAATTTTATTACCCATTCCTGCTAATATTGCGGATACCGCTCCTTATACAATGTAAGTAATTGCTTTTATCCACTTCAAAAATTACAATCTGATGAAATTCGAGAAGTGTATATATTCTTTCATTCGAGAGCGTGTGTACTATATTTATTCTCACCTTGACTTTTTTTTATCTTAGTTCCAATCACGCTTTCGGAGGGCGCTTCAACGACTAGTGATTACGACCAAAGAAAGGACTTTGTGTTCCCGAGGCGCCTGTCATGCCTTGAGGTTAACGAGAAATTAATACAACGCAACGTGAAACAAATCAACCGAGATTGGGTGATTGCGACGGACCTACTGGACTGCTCACAAATCAATGGTGGTCATCAGATTTACAATAACCAACATAATAACAGATTAGGAGATAACAGCTTGTTGTACGAGATCGATTCCAGACGCTTTAGCCCTAAGCCTGTTTTCATCCAACTTAAAAAAGACAATGCATTTTTATCTCCTAGTTTTCTTGTTGAGGAACGGTTTGGTGACCTGTACACTAGAGGCCATGTTGATACAATGTCAGAGGGTTGTTTTTACACAGGCCATATTTTGGGAGACAACAGTTCTGCGGTGACCGTTAGCGCTTGCAATGGAATGGTACGTTATGAGATTCAATGTTTGTGTTTCTTGAACCCTTTTTGAAACACACACAGAATGTATGTGAAACTTTCATAGGCGAAATGATGAAAGTATTCATTCAAGTGCAAAAAATTTTGTCAAAATTTGAGAATGTCAAATTTCTGTGACTTTAAAATGAAAGTCCTAGTGTCTTCGTCATATTAATTTTGCCACCATCCCGGTGCTGTTACCTCACTTCTCACTGCTCTACATTTTGGTGAATTGAGGAATATCCTGCAGATGAGCATAATTTGCTCTGTTGGTCACTATAAAGTTAGAATATTCCTTATAAGGGAATATCAGATTTTGTAACTATAAGGTTATTTCTTTTTTTTTAGCTTTCCCTACAGATTATTATTTTACTTTATTTAAAGTTTATTAGTAGTCTATGTCCTCTAAGATATGCAATATATGTCCTCTATTTTTCATTATGTATTTAGCAAGGGGTTATTCGAACTTCAACAGCAGAATGGCTGATAACACCTAGCGCACGATACAGCGAATCGAACGCCGAGCATCTGCTCTACACGGCAGACGTTCAGAATTCCCGACGCTCGGCCGATCATCAACCGTCGTCTCCGTGTCCTATCTCAGGTAAAGTTTGTTTTAGCTTCGACTTGTTTTGTTATGTTTTGTTGTTCTATATGTGGTGTGTGTGAAAAAAAGTGAACACTGCTTCCTGGGTTTTCCCCAGTAAACCGGGGGTAGTGTATACAAATTAAACATTTGCTTGACGGGATCAAGTGATTAAACATCAGTTTAACACAGTGACACTTTTGTATTCCCAGTAGAGTAGTTTCTTCATTCCATCTCTTACGATTACTGAGTGTATCTTTAATCATAACCGGATACTCTAAATAAAAAATACCGGTGTTTAAAACGTTTTATAATTAACTTTTTCTTCCATCAGTTTGAGCACGAGTTAAATTTTGGTGTATTAAACTTTAATTTTCAATCAGAACATAAAACGTCACAGCTAAAAAATGGAATCAAGACTTTTGACTAGTCTTTAAAAAAGTGAACTCGTCATCTAGGTCTACTTAGTGCTGACTGCTCTTGCCGATCTACATGGACCGGTAGCTCACTGGTATTACAATAGCGCGCGAAAGGTAGCGAATTCGAGTCCCGTCAGGTCGCCGTTGGATCTGACTACTGTCAGCGAACTTTGTCAGCTGATCATTTCAGTACACAATATCTTACCTAGAATTTATCAGTGGTTTCTTATTTTTGGCGACATTTTAGTGCTGTTTCTAGGGCGGGTGATCACATGAGAAAAGTCAGGCTGGAAACGTGGGCTGGCTCGCTGCTGTGAAGAAATCTCATTAATTTGTTTTGAGATCACATGAGAAACCTTTTGTCAAAACCTCATAAAATAGACTGGAAGAACGAGGCATTTGATGAAAATGGCCTCGATTTTACAAACACATTTAAGAGACTTTTCTATAAAAGAACGATTGATCATGAATTGAAACGGTTTGCCGGGCTGACTTTTCTCGTATCAACCAGGCTAGCCCGCCTCATGTGATATCCCCTTTATAGATGGGCATGAACAAAAGAAACGCATAGCCTCGAACCTTAAGAAACTATCTTGGCCTTCCCATCCTCTTTATGGGAAAGGAAAAAGTCCAATCGTACGGGATGAAAAAGTCCGTTCGTTCCCGTATAAGGGACAAGAAACTACAGAAACTATTTTCTGTCACTGTAGCGCGCAAGTTCCGTTGAACTTTAATAGAATTTCTCTTGTTGGCGACAACAGATCTTTTTGCTTCACTAAAATCCCTCAAGAGATTAACACACACGTGTTAATTGGATACTAATGAGCGTACAAAATCGCAAGAGACTTGACACATTTTTCGCGCGTTTGTTTCAATTATCAAGAGGTGTACTCTGGGGAGAGATTAACACTTCGGTGTTTATTATTTCATCCGTACAATTCGTTGAATGCTTCTTGTTTGAAGTATCTGAACTTGACGAATTAACGTTAGATAACTTGGATAAATGTTTTTTGTTTTTTTTTAAAGTTTGCTTAGCATCAGACAGTCATTGTTATGTACATGGTAGATTTGCAAACATTAAACACTACGCTCTAGTTGTATAATTTGTTTTAAAGAATATATAATGACAAAATGTCTAATTGGGGTTAAAAAATGCATGGTTTGTTTAATATCACTGAAAACGAATATTTTATTTTATTATATTTTATCTATAGGAAACATCTCAATATAGACAGCACTGAAATCTTATGTATCATCAGACATTAATATGGGAAAGAATTTATTTTGTCTGACGAAAATATTAGGTCCGACGAAAATATTGTTCGACATTTTTTTATTTTTCGATAATGTACTTTATTCTCGAAGGGACAAGTTTATTTCACATCCGGGTGCTGTTACCTTACTTCTCGTAATTACAAATTTTGTATGTATTGAAGTTGGGGAGCGTTCCCTAACAAGGGAATTTTCATAAAAAAAGAAGAGGACTTGTCCTTATTGGACAAATCTATTGAACAAAATTTGTAATTTTTAGACAGATGTTATTTGTCAACAAGCTAATATTTGTGCTATTTGTATTTACAGGACAACGGAACATACGCAAAATACCACACAACTACAAATTCGATTACGATGGAGAGGGTAATCTCCGCCTGTCGCTTCATCGGACGCGCACCCGTCGCGCGCTCTCGGTTAAGCGACACATCGAGACAATGGTGGTTGCGGATGAAACGATGTTTGAGTACTACGGGAGGAAAGAAGTGGAACTACGGAGATATCTTCTCTCCATCATGGCTATTGTAAGTTACCTCCCTAATTTCAATACACACCAGGCTAGCTTAAAAGAGCGTTTGTACTTATAGATATTTGGTATACTAAAAGGCATCAAGATGATATACTTATAGAGGTGAGAAAATCCGATAAGTTATTATGATCGATGTTATGAATTTTGCGTCAAGCTTAAGCGCACATTTATCCGATTATTAGTGCAGCGTTAGTGCCTTTGAAAATACCGTAATGTTATACATATTTTTTGGCATTTCTATTACTGTAAAGCTTTATGTATTTAACCTATGTGGAATAAATGAGCTAGAAGCTAAAAAGATTTAAAATATTTCCGAACAAAGTGGTGGACTTAAGAAAAAGGATAATCCATAATAATATATGTTTAGCATGTTAAAACAGTTATATCAATGTTTATGTACACGTCGCATACAAGGTTTACCCTTGGGTTTACTCGTGTACGTCCTCAAAGAGAATTTGTTTATGTTACTCCTGTATAAGAATGATTCATTATTTACGATTTCTCCATTTTATATTTGGGAGTGTGTTTTTTACTCTCTCGGCTTCCATCCCTAAATATTGACATGTCTTCGCTCTTCCTGTTATGTCCCTGGCTGGCTGGCTATACACTCTCCTCTCTCGTATCCTTTTGTTGAGTGTCATCAGCCTATTTCCTACTTGACAATGGTGGCTGTCGACAGCCACGGCACCGTTCCCACGAGTAGAAAGTTTATTTTTCTCCAAAATTCCTTGTAATATTTAGATTAAAGTATAAATCTATCTCAGTCGATACATAATGTAACTTTTCCCCTTACCGTCCTGCGCCAAAAATATTGTGTAAAAACACACAATCTTCTCTTTCAAATCTGTAAATAAATGTATCTTTCTTCAATACAATTGAATTTCGCACATTCCACGTTATGTTTAAATTGTATGGAAGAAAATTACAATGTGAAATATCTTGCACGACATGATATATTAATTTTGACTTGTACTTTTTTAAGGTATTTAACTTATTTAAAAAACCTTGAAAGTCCATAAATCAAATGTCAGTTTCACGTTCATTTCACGTTCGTTATAGGTCACAACTCTCATGAAAGACGAATCAATAGGCAACTTTGTGGACGTTTCAGTTATCAAGTTAATCATTCTAAAAAAGAATCCGGTGAGTGTTTATAAAGAAAAGAAGAAGAACGCACCGGGTTCCTTAGGGCCATTTCTTACTTTTTCATATTTTTACGGAGTCGAATAAAAGAACAAAATATGAGAGAAAGGGCCCTGACAACAAGTTTGAGGGAAACCGCGACAAATTTTTCTTTAATTATGAAAGTTTTCATCAGTTCGCTTTTCCGAATAAAGCAATGTTTTTCTTAAAATCTAATTTGTTCAATCTAATTTTTAGCATACCCTGAATATAACCAAGAACGCTTCAAAGACCCTGAAGAGCTTTTGCGACTGGCAAAAAAAGCAAAACAAACCCGACGATAGCGATCCGGAACACTTCGATACCGCTATTCTAGTTACCCGGCAGAACTTGTGCTCGGATAACAACAAATGCGAAACCCTGGGCTTAGCCGAACTTGGTAGCATTTGCGATTCCGTGCGCAGTTGTTCCGTCGTAGAGGATAATGGCCTCAGTGTGGCTTTCACCATTGCTCACGAGTTAGGTCATCTGTTGAATGCACCCCACGATGGAGAGCAGAATACTTGTAATGAACTCAACGAACAAGTGCACATAATGACACCGACATTCAGTATTAAATACAAAACGTGGACCTGGTCTTCGTGCAGCAGGAAATACATTACCGAATTCATTGAATCCTCCGATGCGGTGTGCCTACTTGATCGGCCGTCGCCAAAATTTGATCATCCTATGCCGTTGAAACTCCCTGGGGAATTGTTTAGCAGAAAACAACAATGTCAATTAGTGTACGGCAAAAACTCTACAGATTGTCTGATAGTGGTAAGTCTAGGCAGTAGTCTTGGATATCAGCTAAAGGATCTCTACAGGAGTGGCCATTTACGGCAACCAAAATAAATTCAATAAATATCAAAACCTATATACAACACGGTTCACGAAATATTTTGCTCACAATATATTGGCACAAAAGATGAGTCATCAAAAACTCATTAAAATGTTTTCAGTGTTTCACGACTTGTTTTGTGTACGAATTTTTGTGTAAAGTATTTTTTGTGAAACCACACTGTAGCGTAATTACACTCGAAAAGCTTTTATACCCAGGAGCGTGAAATAATGTTTTAGAAATCTCGGGTGTGAGTCTGTAAAATATTCAAAATAACGCGTTTTTAAGTTTATTGACTTTTAAACCCAAATTGAGCAAATGAATGGAGAAACTTGATGCTAAAAGTACTCTAGAGTGAAAAATTAGACTTTACTTGATAAGAATACACCAAAAAACCTTTAACCAAATCAATAAAATGCAAGTTATGCTTTACATATTTTTTGTCCGATTTAATTTTCTTGGTTTACTTTCGTCTAGGATAAATGTGATCGTCTATGGTGCGAGTGTTACCAAGGTGGGCGTAAAACGTGTCACACCAATAACATGCCATGGGCGGATGGTACAACTTGTGGCGAAAACAAGGTATACTTTAGGGGTGGACTTACACATTGATTTCTTTTACACAAATTTACGTTGTTCTTTTTTAAGTTTGAAAACTATTTATACGGGTTTTAAAAATGTACTTTGAATCAACCCCGATAAAGTTTGAATGAACATATACCTATACATACACATATACCTATGTGAATGTACTCTGAATCAACCCCGATAAATGTTGAATTAACATATAGACATTACCTAAACATGAAACAAATTACCATTAAAAGAATTGGTAACTTGTACACGTAAGGGCTTGTACTTCGATGGTCAAGAAATCCGGTCTATTTTATTCGTAAGGACGGCTTTTTTAGTACACATACCTGCGTTATCGTACTGCAATTTATTTTCTCTTTTTTATCGTCAGTGGTGCTTTCAAGGTCTTTGTCGTCAAAAAGAAAAGCTAGAACCGGTCCATGGAAGTTGGGGTGAGTGGGGTCCGTTCAGTCAATGTTCCCGACCCTGCGGTGGAGGGGTTAAATTTGCAACGAGGGAGTGTAACAGTCCCAGACCTTCGTATAACGGAGACTATTGTATCGGGCGCAGGCATAAATATAAATCATGCCGAACTCAATCTTGCCAAAATACGACTGTTTCGTTCCGGGCACAGCAATGCTCTGCGTTTAATGGACAGAATTTTGATATACTGGACGCACCGAAAGTAGTGGTTTGGCTTCCCAAATATTCCGGACTATCTATGGAGGACAGTTGTAAGTTATTTTGCGAAATCAAGGGTTCCGGAATCTTTTACCAGTTGGCCTCGAAAGTGATTGACGGAACAAAATGTCGGAAAGGATCGAATGATATTTGTGTAGACGGAAAATGTCGGGTAAGTCTCCTTCCTTCGGACCCTATTTTTTGTACCGAAATACTAACATAGTTAAGACATTTTATTTTTCTCCGTTTGAAACGTTTTTTTTGAAATATTTTCATGTAGAAAGTGTTTAGGGTAGATCCAAATCTTCTCTTACCTTCTTGTATTTCTATTGTTGAAAAAATAAGTATCTGTTTAATTTCATTTTAGCCGGCGGGTTGTGATAACATTATGAATTCCAACTCGAAAGTAGATCAATGTGGCGAGTGTAATGGCGATAATTCTGCTTGCCGAATATTCACAGGAACGAAGAAAGAAACTCACATGGGTATGTTGAAAACACTCTCTCTCCTCCACCCTTATGTTGAAAACACCCTCCTCCACCATGAATTTATATTGATATTATCGAATGGTTAGAGAAGTACAGAGCATATCCAAAAAAAACTCCCAACAAACGAAATATGTTTAATATTTAAAAAAGCTATTAAACATTTTACAAAGAAATGGTAATATTAGTTTTAACACAAAAAATATCATCGAGGTCCTTTGAGAAACAAACTGTTCAATTGTAAGGATCGTTACAAAAGAGGGATTTTACTTTGGTATAAAATGCTCTCCAAAAGTACACACCATAACATCCCCTTCCAATATATTTCGGGTAGAGCCTTTTTACATTTTTGGTTTGTAATTTGCTAGTCTAGTCTATCCTCTACATTCGCATTTTTATTTGCTGCGCGCTACCAAAATTGCTTTTCCAGGGGTAATGGTCGTCCAGGCAGACTGTGTGATTTTTTTGTCCACTACAAAATTTACCAATAAATTATATATATAAATTGTTTCTATTTTTGTAGGCTATAACTCAGTGGTGACTGTTCCACGGGG
The DNA here is from genome assembly GCA_036023255.1 of Mitrocomella polydiademata. Lineage (NCBI taxonomy): Eukaryota > Metazoa > Cnidaria > Hydrozoa > Leptothecata > Mitrocomidae > Mitrocomella > Mitrocomella polydiademata. Next base: position 9,411 of record JAYRBV010001237.1, read on the forward strand.
AGCCAGCCGTTTGAGGGTTGTACAAACTTCATCGAAACCAAAAGAACACGATACTAATTTCCTAGGTGAATTTTTTTTTCTGACCTGTTTTTAATGGAGTGACTGCTAACAAGGAGAGCCCTGTGTCTACGTATTAAAAGTATAGGAAGTTTCCCCACAAGTTTTACTAGTCGCGAGGGGTAAAGAACTCAAAAGAGTTCTTTGATTTTTGTAAATTATTTTTTGACTTGTTTTTCAGATTTTTTGAAATTTGCACATGATTTTTTCGAGTGTTTTACCCCTCGGTCGTAGACTCTCGTTACTCAGACTGTTACTGATGTTACCGGCCATAAATGATCTATTCCTGAAAATAACAAACGTTTTATAAAGTAATTTTCTCTTCCACTAGCCTTGTTGAACCATAAGATGAGATACATCTTCAACGGACAGTGGCGGATTTCTTTGGGACGGCGCCGTTATCTGACGTATGGCACTGGCATTTTTTATTCCGGTCCCAAAGCAGAGAACGAAACGATCTGGGTACCGGCACCATTGCAATCACCGGTAGAAGTCAAGGTATGATCTGATGCTTTCTTATAGAAAATTATTTTCAATTTGTTGGGAAATCGAGACAACTTTCATCAAACGTCTTGTTCTTCCAAACACATTTGAGAAAATTTTGACCATAACTTCTACCTGTATATTTTGACCGTTAAATATTTCTTTTTGTAGGTTTTAAGTATCGGAGCCAGTGATGACGTCAAGATTTGGTATTCCTACACTTTCCCAGTACAAAGCAAACAATCGTACACCTGGTTTCTACAATCCGACTGGAGTGAATGTTATCCTGCGTGTAATGGTATGTTTCATAATGGAAAATCTTTTATTGTTGACCATAAAAAAATATTAAACATTACGAGGTACCAAATCTTTTCCACAAGATAGTTCTGCCTTGTCCAATTTTTACAAAAACAAATTATGGAAGAAAAGTGACGATTTTTTTTAAAGTTAAGTGAAGAAAAATATAGAAAAATATTGCCCGATAATATAATTAAGGACTTTTTTATTTCATAGGACACCAAATTAGAGAGTATGAATGCCAAAGAGATATCGATGCTCAGGTGGTTTCTTCATCCAAATGTCATGGCACCAAACCAGCTGCACGTCACCGAACTTGTAATTTCGATTGTGATCTAGTGTAAGTAGACCCTTAAGCCGATACAAAATAAGAAACTTGCACTTATGAAATACTCGAATATTCCCATATTCACATATTACTGATGAACCAATTAATGGAGTGCTAACAAGGTTTTTTAACCAAAGCTATATCCTGGAGAGCAAATCTCTAATGAAAACGATAACTTAAATCGCAATGATTAATTAACGGTTTTGTTGTCTAATTTGTTTTAGATGGAAGACGGTTAAAGGTCAATGTTCACCAGAAGAGATTTGTGGCCACGGTGTGCAAGACCAGACTTCCGTTTGCACCAAGGTTTATAGATCAGGCAATCGGAAAAACCAAGCCTTGTCTTCTAGAGAATGCAGCAAAGCTAAGATCGGAAATGAACCTCCTGCCCAGATCCCTTGTCATGTTCAGTGTGCTAGCGTGTACTGGGTGTATACTGATTGGACTAAAGTAGGTTGCTGAAAAAATGTTTCTATCGTATTTTTTCGCTCTCTAATTTAACTTTTTGATTCAGTTTACTTATCAGTTTACTTATTTCGAAAATTCATACGATATCTCCTTCTATATCGTCTATATCGGTCTTATTGGCCTCGTGTTCGTGTTTTATAGAGTGAGAACTAGAATATTTATGGAGACCAAATTTTAAATTAAATTACTATGAGGTTGGGATTATAATTTGTTTTCTTCTTTACTTCCGCCAGTGCAACGCCACATGTGGAGGCGGTTATCAACGTCGCTCCGCCCAATGTGTGGACCAATCTAATAACATCACAACGTTGGATTATAAATGCAACAGCACAGAAAAAGGGTTGCTATGGAGACCGTGCAATGCACAACAATGTCCGAAATGGCATACTGGTGCCTGGTCCGGATCGGTAAGATAAGAATTTTTTTTTAAATTTGATATAGAGACATACAGGACATACGAAGAAAGAAAAAGTGAAATCTGATTGGTTCGCTTAAACAATAAAAAAAGCCGTTCTTATGCTTTTTTGATAGGTCATGATCTGCATGTCCTCTCCCGGGAAAAATTAAACTAAACTCGACGTTGTCTCGAGACAGGACCGGGAAAGACATGACATGATACTTTTGTCCGTGTCCTGTCCTGACCAAAAGTGAACAAGTGAAAATCCACCTTACAGTAAAAGAAAATCTTTCAAGGCGAACTTTGAAGAAATTATGGGACAATTTATTATATTTTAGTGCTCAGTTACATGCGGAAAAGGAGTGGTCGAACGACCTGTGTTTTGTATGGTGGATGGTCAAACTGTTCAAGAAAAAGATTGTAGTTGGGGAAAAAAGCCAGTTCAAACGAGACCTTGTAAAATGGCAACTTGTGCCTCTTGGGCGACAAAATACTGGTCCAAGGTAAGATAAATTATGAGGTGAGAGCTGTGGTTAAGCTACTGACACGCACTCTCAAGCCAAAGTGGAGGAGAGTTCTTTTGATAGAACACACAGTACTGTACCTCTTGCAAAGCACTCCTCCAGACAAGTTATTTGAATATTTAGTCTCTTGTTCCCGCGAAATATTTGAAAGAGGTTTGTAAAAATAGCATATAAAACAGTCTTTATTTATTGTTTATTTATTTCACCCTTCAGTGTTCACAGAAATGTGGCGCTGGACACCAAACGCGGGAAGTGTTCTGCCAAACGCCATCCAAGACCATAGTGGAGGGCCACCGGTGCAATGCGGCCGAGAAACCCACCAACAGCAGAAAGTGTTTCGAGAAAGCGTGCGAACTGAAAGCACAACTCACCCAAAAGTCTGCCGGTGTTGACAGTGATAAGATTTTGAACGTGCGGTGGCTCGCTGGCGTTTGGGGAGATGTAAGGTTCTTTATATTTTTAGCATTTGTTAGTCTCACGAATTATCAGAATGACCGTCCTTTTCACCTACTTCGGGGTTTCTATAACGTGTACCAGATATACGTCTCTTATAAGATATTTGTATTCTCCTTTACAGTGTTCTCGCTCGTGTGGCCACGGATATCGAGAACGTGTGATAGCGTGCGTGTCCAACAATGCGATTGTCACGGAGAATTATTGCGATCCTTCCCAAAAACCCATCAAAAAGGAATTGTGCAACACTTATTCTTGTCCTTTCTGGAGACACGGCGCTTGGAGCAAGGTTGGTGTCTTTTTGTTTTATTTTGATTTGAGATTTTACAGTAAAATTTGAGTTATTTTTTGAATTTCTATAGACATTTCTCTTATTATCAACTCGCATAGACATTCTATGGATATGATTAGTAATTTTGTCGTTTCATATTTAGTCAAAATTTAAAGCTTTTGAATTGAAATTTATCCGCTCTTACACGAGATTTCTATGTAGATGGTTATAGTGGAAGGCTAGCCGGAATATAAGAATTTCGAAAATAAAATCGCTTCTGGGGACCTTAATTCATTATAGAGATTAATTAAGTTCCTTTAAAAATCATTCACGATTCACAAAAATTAAAAATTAAAATTATTTCACATTTTTTTTGTAGTGTACGAAGGTTTGTGGTAATGGTACCCAGACTCGTCTTGTTCTGTGTGGTTTCAACGGTGCACTTGTGAGCAATGCTCAATGTGAGCAAATTTCCAAACCGGTTGATCGGCGATATTGCAATCAACATCGGTGTCCTGAAACGGTCGCTCACGATGCACCTCCGGTCGCGCGGGCAAGTACTTCGTTCTGGCGGCTTTCTGATTGGTCACCGTGCTCCAGCACGTGCGGCAATGGACACCGAACAAGAGCCGTACAATGCACGAACCACGCGGAATGTGAAGAAGAAAAAAAACCGGAATCCGTCATTTCTTGTTATAATGGTGCGTGTCCCGGATGGAATTATGGGCAATGGACACCGGTATGATTATTTTTATTTATTTTGTGTATCTGTAATAATTTCGACTTACCACCTAAAAGGAACACAGGCTGAACTCAAAAAATACCATCAAACATTACAATGATAACGAGTGATTAGCTATTGCAACTAACTCGCTTACACAAAACTAACTTTCCAATTGCTTTTGAGAGACGATTCCCTACCAAACGGAAAATGATCGGTGCAAGCTCTTTACATTCGAGGCAATTTAAAAGTTAATTGTATATTAGCTAAAATTACGGTAATAACAAAATGCTAATGGACTTTTGACATGGTTTTTATTTTCAAATTTCAGTGTCATACAGAACGCGGTTGTGGAAAAGGTTGGCACATGCGGTTAGTTGTTTGCCAAATGGAAGATGGTCGTGTTCTACCCAATCAGGGCTGTGATATCAATTTTAAACCAATCGCAAACCGCACGTGTGAATTATCACCATGCCAACAAGATGCCAAATGGTCAATGACAGCATGGCAATCGGTATGGATGAAAATATTTCTTTATACACTAATTCTATAAGGCTCAATCTCTTGCAGTTGTTTGGCAAGAAAAGTTAGGATATTCATTGATAGCAATTATATAAGACGATACTTTCCTGCGTTATATTTTTATAACGATTACTTATACTTTTTTTCTCCAGTGTAACGTGCCATGCGGGGATGGGCTTCAATTCAGGCATGTCGCGTGTAAAGACATAAAAAGCAAAGATGTTCCCGAAAATAGATGTCTTGTATATGAACAGAAGCCTATACTACAAAAATCGTGCAGCAGTTCTGCGTGCCCTTCTTGGAAAGTTGAGCTTTGGAGCGAGGTTAGTAGCACTCTTAAAAAGAAACTTGATTCTAAATGATACCATTTCTATTAACATCAAAGTGATTATCTTTTGGAATTACTAATACACTTGATCATATTGGTCATTCACTCTGGATTGTAAGGTACATTCAAACGCAACACTAATGAATACACCGTTTCAACACTAGAAAAAATGTCAAAATTTTACACCAAAACCGATCCCAGACCTTTTGACTAACGAGTT